>JAMKCH010036322.1:0-29505 GCA_023653785.1 Ophioderma brevispina
CAGACTCAGAACTGGCGTTGGCGTACAAGAAAGGCCTTTCCATTCACAAGATCGGAGTAGAACCTACACCAAACTGCGATTGGTTGAAGAGCCACAACCATTAGCCACATCATAGCTGACTGTGCGTCACAAGTCCCCAAGAGGAAATTCCAGGCCCTGGATCACCTGGATATGAAACTACAGCTGGCTAAAAGACGGATCTCGTCCACGTGATTTTTGGACTTGCACGAACGAACGAACGAACTGTATTGTCCCAGAGAGTGATTTGAACCAATCCCATATGCATTGGCAATAATACTTATACTGTACTGTACAAAACCTGTCAGTACTTAGGGATAAAAGTGTTCAAGAAGTTTAAGGACCACAAAACATTTCTGATCATGCAATAAAATAATTCCCCTAAGTACTAACACTTTGGGGTCTAAAATGATGAGAAGGTCCGGTTTTTCATGTGTTAAGAATAGGCTTTTTGGGGGACACATGACACTATTGAGGTTAAAATTACTAAAACGGGTGGCATTGTGGGTATTGCCGCAATACACCCTATGGGTAGTGCCCTGCAGTCACTCCTCTCACGAGTGGGGTCAGAGGTCACATAGTAAGGTCATAGAGGTCATGGCGCCAAAAGTGGTCAGAATTATCAAATGCTTGTATAGTATAATCCACATATGTTGATTGATTTCATACACTCTTGGGTACAATGGTCTTGGGTAATGTCCCCACATGTTGGTGACCTTGGGTGACCTTGTGTCCTTTGTCCCATTCACAACTCACACGGCAGACACGCATGCAATTCCCCGTGCAAGCTGTCTTTTATGTATTTCTTATTTTAGCTCTTGCTGCCGTAACTATTGTAACAATTTCTACCTTTGGACTGAGCAACCAATCGTTACATCCGGAACAACCAACATCAATGGGAATTGACTGTGGCTGTCCTGCCGATTCCCGTAATCAGTTTTCATGTTCATCATCACAACTACCGTTGAGCTTCTTTTGTTTCCGCGGTTGGGAATATTATACCCTTGCTTCGACAGCTCAGGGACATAACAACGGCCCATATTGCAGTGGACACACCAGCAACCAGCTGTTGCTATGCATAATGACTATGCAATGCATAATGAGCTATGCATTAGCAGCAGATAGCATATATGCAATAAGTTTGAAAGCACTCCGTCCAACATGGCGGTTTGCCCTTAGGTACACCAATGTTGCTTATCACTGTCAGAGGCCTGGTTACATCTTCTAACAATTTGGCATTTCAGTGATGTACAACCAGATTTCATATGCCCAATTCCTACAAATGCACACACACATATTGAATAAAAACATATAAAAGTGATACGCTTGGGAAAGTACTACGTTTTTGGATGGCTATAAATAGGCAATTTGAGTCAAATCTACTAGGTTGATATTCAGCCAAAGCATAAACATTTTTACCTTGATTTTGCAAGTGTGGTTATGAATTTGCCAGACTGCACAAGAGTTCAAAGAGTCTCTCATTGAATGGCAGTGTTCGTAATTTGCAATTTTGTGCTGCAGTCAGCTTAACTAATGATGTAAACTTTAAAGGCTGACTCAGGGATTTCGAAATATAATTTTTTTATGTGGTAATTAAAAATAGTCATCTCAAACAAAAGGTAGTCTCCAATCTCCAAAGTTAGAGATGAAGCAGATTTTCTGTTTTCATGTAGTAAACATTTATGCACAGTATAACAGTGCCATAGGATACCATGTATAACAAAAATTCCGGATCCGGAATTTTATAACAAAGTTGTGATTTTTTTCTATGTGACGGACTTCGATTTGAGCTTAGTTATTTCATACAATGATTAGTATATGGCCAAGCATTATGTATATTCAAAAAACACAATTTGTTTGAAAATTGAGTGCACCCTGATCTTGAAATCTCTGAGTCAGCCTTTAAAGTTTACAAAAAATCACATTGAATCAGGAGCAATTCAATTGTTACCAAAATGGTACTAGTCTTTTACACAGTCTGTGTAACTTTGTGGTTCTAGAGCAAAAATAAAAAAAAATCCACTGAAAGTAACTGTTCTACTTCTGGGCCACATCCCAACAAAATCAAATTCAGTCATAATTTTCAATCCCTTCCCCAGTGAGGACTTCTTACATGATCAGGATTAGTAATATTTTGAACTTGGGTTATCTTTTGTGTATTTTCTTGATTCCTGAAATTTGGGGCTGCATTTTTGTTGTACATTTTAAGATAAGTCTAATGTCTGGAGTTTCTGTAACCTGACCCATCTGACACTTTTTTTTGGACACACTTATGAATTCGGAAACCTTAATGGAATAAACCTGTGCTTTATTCTGTGAATGGTTTCCGAATTCATAAGTGTGTCAGATGGGTCAGGTTACGGAAACTCCCTCTAATGTCTATACATAACTTGATGCTGATGCTTGTTATTCCAGGATGGTGAGCCTTGTAGGATTGGTGTTGCCATGACAGATATGTCGACAGGCTTGTATGCTCATGGTTCCATCATGGCTGCTTTGTTGCACAGGAGTAGAACTGGGGAAGGACAAAAGATAGATTGCAATTTCTTCTTCATCACAGTAGAGCACTTTTTTCAACCAGTTTAAATTTGGCATTTCGGTTGCACTAGTATAATCAGAAAAAAGGTTTGTTTCCATTTACTCCAAAAGAAAACAAAAATGCAAAGATTTTTCTCAAAAATGACTCAAATTCCCCAAATATGTAGTTGAAATCAGTGCAAATTGTGTTTCTGTATAATATTAGCTTAATCAAAACTCAGCTTATAAAATATTTATTGAGATCCCATTACTGAAAATCACTGAAAAAATCAGTCAGATCTGTAATTAACACGAAAAAGAGTATATGCTAATTATCACTGAAATGATCACGGAAGTGTGATCATTTCAGTGGATAGGCATTTCAGTGTGCTTTAAGGATCAGTGTGATTAATGCCCAGAGCCATCCCATTAATCACACTGAATTTCACCAATCCCTAGAATTTACTAATCACACTGAAATTTACTAATCACACTGAAATATACTAATCACACTGAAATTTACTAATCACCTGAAATGATCAGATTTTCAGTGTGCTTTCAGTGATAATTTCAGTGTTACTCTTTTTTCAGTGTTCATTTTAGATTTCATTGATTTTTCAGTGAGTTTCTATCATCGTGTATATTTAAAAGAAATGGAAATTTCACCTCAACACATATTTTTTTAACCTATTTAAAAAAAATGCTGAATTTCCCAAATATAAAATGAAATACAGTTAAATGGTCAAAAATCAAATGTGCCCCGCCTACTGGCACAACTGTATCTATCTACTATTGAAAAGTGTTTTGAATTACATAAACCTGAAACAAGTATACCTAACAGTTAAAGCAATAGTCACCATGTATTGACACTTCTTGCTCCCCATTGACTGCTTCAGTGGTCTTAGCATGCAGGGTCAGGTGCCGGTATTGACAATTCTGTGATTCCCTTGACTGATTACAGTGGTCTCAGCATGCAGGGTCTGGTACGGTATTGACATTCTGTTATTCCATGACTGATACAGTGGCTTAGCATGCAGGGTCTGTGCAGTTATTGACAATTCCTATGATTCCCGTTGACTGATCACAGTGGTCTTGCATGCAGGCTCAGTTGCGGTATTGACATTGCTGTGATTCCCTTGCCTGATTACAGTGGTCTTAGCATGCAGGGTCAGGTGCGGTATTGGACACTTCTGTGATTCCCTTGACTGATTACAGTGGTCTTAGCATGCAGGTCAGTGCGGTATTGACAATTCTGTGATTCCCTTGACGGGATCCCCGTGGTCCTTAGCCTTCAGGTTCAGGTGCGGTATTGACAATTCTGTGATTCCCTTGACCTGATCAACAGTGGTCTTAGCATGAGGGTCGGTGGCAGTATTGACATTTCTGTGATTCCCTTGACTGATTACAGTGGTCTCAGCATGCAGGGTCTGGTACGGTATTGACAATACTTTGATCCCATGACTGAATACATGGGTCTTAGCAGCAGGGTCTGGTGCCGTATTGACATTCTATGGATTCCCTTGACTGAATCACGGTGGTCTTACATGCAGGGTCAGGTGCGTATTGACAATTCTGTTATTCCCCTCGACTGCATTTACGTGGTCTTAGCATGCAGGGTCAGGTGTGGTATTGACAAGTCTGTGATTCACTGACTGATTACAGTGGTCTCAGCATGCAGGGTCAGGTGCGGTATTTGGTATTGACAATTCTGTGATTCCCTTGACTGATTACGTGGTCTTAGCATGCAGGGTCAGGTGCCGTATTGACAATTCTGTGATTCCCTTGCTATTACAGTGGTCTTAGTCATGCAGGGTCAGTGCGGTATTGACAATTCTGTGATTCCCTTGACTGATTACAGTGGTCTTAACATGCAGGGTCTGTGTGGTATTGACAATCTGTGATTCCTTGACTGATCACAGTGGTCTTAACACTGATCAGAGGTTATTATTTCCTGAATTATGTGTGTACAGACCACAAAAGACTTTTGAAATGACCCCAATTTGTGTCCTCAATTGTCTTTCTATTGGTAGAAATTGGTTAAATTTTAATCTATTAAATGACATCTTGACATGTACAAAATGCTGGAATTATTACATGTGTTTTTCTGTCATGATTTCTTATGATTTAATAACCCAAATTAAACTTCACAAAATGAAAATGTAATTCTGCAGACGTTCTGTTTTTGGCATATGTGCTATGAAAATGAAGCTGTTGATAGTATATTCAAACTCATAAAGTTTTGATGTGAGCTGTTTGTGAGAATGGGTGGTTTTGTGGTAGGTCATGAATTGAAACACAAAATTGGGCAACATGGCCTCATTTTGCAGGAACCTAGCTTACATACCCACATCGTGTATACTTAGTGCAGAACATGCTGGGCAAACTGACACAGACCTGGTTTGATAAGTCAAGCTTTTAACAGCTTTGCTTCCAATCTTTTCGGTATATTTACCGCAGACTTGGACTACTACAATATACCAACAAGCTACTCATGATCGTATATTTTGTCTGTTTGCAGGTTTTCTTTGATGACCCATATAGCAACAAATTACCTTATATCTGGTTTGGAAGCCAGGCGGTGGGGGACAGGACATGAAAAGCATTGTACCTTATCATTCATTTCATACCAAGAGACAAATATCTTATAGTAGGATCGGGTAATGAACAACTCTTCAAAACCTTATGTAAGGTAAGGTGTGTTGTTTTTGAATCTGTCAATGTTGAATCGGTCCAGATAATAGGTTACATGCCTTTGCGTTCATGAAATAGCAAGTCCTCACACGGATACTGTGCTTTAGTCCATTGAACAACAAGGCACATATATCAGGGGTGAATACTATACCTGGGACAGAATCGACAACTGTAAAGATTCAATGGAACCAGGTTTACTAAAGAGGTATTTTTCTTTTTAAAAATATCAGTGGAAACTGGCAATAGCAAGATGATCAGGTGAAAAAATGATTTTGGCCAGTGGTTTTAACTATGAGAGTTTTGAAAGATTCCAATTTTGCAATGCAGAGAAGGCAACAGGCTATATATTGTACAGTGTGCCATATTTACATATACAGTACCAAAAAAAAAGACTCAAGAAGTTTTCCCGATTCGGTAACCATATTTTTTTTCCAGTCTTCAAAATTTTTCTCTCTCTCCTTTCCTCTTTTCTCTTCTTTTCCCTTTCCTTCTCTTTCGCTACTCCTTCCCTGTCTTTTCTCCCCTTCTTCTTTTCTCCATTTTTTGCTTCTCCATCCCCATTTTAGTTTGTCCTGGGGGTGGCAGTCTGCCCCCTGCCCCCCGCTGGTTATCCCACTGTTTGGGAGTTTCCTTCGTAATTTAACACTAGCATTGTGATCTTTGGCAAGGAAACCACATGCAAGGAACTTGCACCTAAAATAAAGGTTTTGAAATGAAATATTGTATCGCAATTAATTAAAGCTTTTGCAGGGCAGTTAGTAACAACTGAAATTAGGCTGTTAGGCTTGTAAGTTTATTCACTTTAAAAGGCGTAAATACCCAGCCGGCACTCATTGGCATTCAGTTTTTCCTCTTGTTCTTTTTTTCCTCAGTTTTTCTTTTCAACTGGGTGTGCCATGAACCATAATGTAACTTTTCATATCATTGAAACAACACACATTGTAATTGACTAGAGTATCTGCTAGTCTGATTCCTGGTTTATTTTAACTTTTTGCAGCCTGTTTTTTTTTTATTTTAAATTATTCCCTTGCCAGTCTTACAATCCTTCAACGTAATGCGCTTTTTTTCCCTTCTAAGTTAGTCTAATGGTATAACACAGAAGTACGATAAGCACTAAGCTCTCTCGGGATATCTTACCCTTGCATGTCCCTTTATTCTAATCATTTCTTGGCTGACAGCCGCCTATAAAAGCAATCAGCTAGAGTGAAAATAGAAATCTCAATTGCACATATCAAGAGATGTATAATTGCAAGAAAAAGATTTATTTACAGTTAGAAAGGTTCAGTTAATGCATTCTCCATAAATCTCACACAGCAACATTGGCTATGAATGTGAGGTGAATCCGGCCACCCCTGTTAGCGGGCAAAACCGGATTTAAAACCTCCTTTTTTTTTGGTTTTACTACTACTACTACTCCTACTACTACTACGAGCAAGCAATTGGCGAAATGGCTCAAAACGGTGGCAAGGACAAATCAAGTTTTGTTTTGGACGTGTCTGTCTGTGTTATAATGTGCATGTTGTGCATTTTGTTTGTTGTATTTTTTACTCAAAAAATTGACTGCCCCATCCAATATGACAGATATTAGACATGCAAAACACAATCCTATTATTTATTCAAAGTAATTGTCTTTAGACCATTCCCTAGATGTTTGCTTATTAAAGCAAAAACAATTGATTGCTTCTAGGGTTCGCAAATGTGTTACTATCCCTGATTAACTATGCATGCTCATGTAGTAAAGAAAATAGAATGAGTAGATTCCAAAATTTAATTGAAATCCCACATTGACCTTTTAAGTGAGGCAGTATTGCATGTATTACAATGGCTCATAGATTACTGTTTTACGAACATCCAAAAATAATTATGTAAACCCATAATTTTTCTTCGACCATCTTAACAGAATAATTTTAGTACAAAGATTTTGTAGGTGAGAGAAAAATACAGGTCCAAATGTGAGGATAACTGTATTTTGTGCAACAAAATAAGCACTCACTGCACCTATTGAATTAACACCCTTCAATCTATTCTTCATGTAGTTTATGCATGACAGAATCAAGCATGTAAATCTATGGGTCCAATGAGCCTGTTTTGTTTCATTTCACAAATACAGTAAGCTCAGTCAGTCAGAGGTTTCCCTTTGATTGGCCTGCTACTTCTGGTGTCCTGGTAACCAGTTCTACCTGTCCCAGTGCCGCGTTGTCGGCGGCTAAACCGTCACCCACACCCCCATCGGATTTCTGATGAGGAGGGTAGCTGGTTACCCTGGTAGAATGAAAAAGAAGATCTACCTACAAGGGCGTTAGCTCTGGAGAGCTAATGGCGGCCATACCAGCACATTCTGCCTTGCATGGTGGGCGTGGTTGCCCAAAGGTGCCTAATGCTAAGGCCCACCGCCGAAAACTTGTGGATTGACGTCAGGCAAGGGCTCCGGTCAAGTATCTTTTGCTACATAAATCCTCAAACAGCCAGTATTTGCTTATTGAGGTTGTATCCGCCCCATCCGGTAAACCGGCCGGCACCCTCGTTAACGTGGGAACAAAATCGGTTTTAAAACTTTGGTATAACTAAAACTAACTAACTCAGTGCAATGCAATGCAATGTTAATGTATTGCAACCCTTTCCACCCATTTTCGACTTTCTTAGATTTTCCCAAGAGGACTTATCAGTGTGGATGAAGAAATTTGAAGGTAGTGGTCTTCCCTATGGTCCCATTCAGAACATGAAACAAGTGTTTAGTGATCCACAAGTGCTACATAACAACATGATCCAAGAAATTCAACACAGCAGTGCTGGTACCATCAGAATACCAGGTGGGATACTAGCTGTCAATTAGCTATAGTCCAGTTCACATTGTTCGGGCATCAACATATGAGGTGCTAAGGCCCCCCCCCCCAAAACAAGTTTGTCTCAAAAGAAAGGTGAAAAATACAAATGTGAAATGAACTTTTTTTTTAGAAAAAATGCTAATGCGAAAATGTGGGATGGGATTTTTTTTTAAATTGCATTTTTGACCCACTTTTTTCATTTTTTCGGCCACTTCCCGGCCATTTTTTTCTGAAAATTAAAAAAAATATTGAGCAAACACCTAAAAAAAAAAGCACTAAAAGACCAATTTGAAACAAAATGCATGCGGTTTTCTCAGACAAACTCGTTTTTTTCTTCGGCTAATCTATTTGAAAGACAACATCAATTATAGTTGGCTCAATTTAAATTTTGAATACAGCCAGTGTTGCCAACATTTTGCATTTTGCAAGCCTTATTGGGCTACTTTAATCATCAAAAGTGCCCTCAGAGTAATATTCTTGACAGATGCTAAAGCAAGGGTTCTCAATTATTTTAGTTGAAGGGCCAGAGAATGCCAAACATATTTGAAAGTTCCCTACTTGAGGACCAAATGCATCTGAATTTCTGATGTTTCCCTTTATATATTTGAGCAAGTCGAGAACCAAAAATCAATGGTTGGCGGGCCGGATTTGGCCCTAGGCCGCCTATTGAGAACCCCTGTGCTAAGGATAGCGGCAAATTTCTTGACCCATAGAACCCGATGGTTAAGGTAAAAATTGGGCTACTTTTGCTCTCCCTTGCCATGCCAAACCGAAATCTTTGTCTGGCAACACTGAATCCAGGTGGAAATTTTCAAACAGTGATCTGGTTCTAAGCTATGTTTTGGCTGGCTCGGCTGGCTGTGGAAGCTGCATCGTTTATCCCCTGTGCTTATTTTCCAACGCTACCTGCAATACTGACCAGATTCAGCAAAAATAATCACATGACGTCAGCCAGTCCGGGCCACAAGGCTCATCCTTACAAACTTCGGTGAGCACATAGAGGATACGAGTGAAGTTCACAGCTTGTGGCAAAATGGGATTGCTAAACGATAAACAATGGTGCTTTCCTTAAATTGTCTCTGCTCACTTCTAGCTACGAATTTAAGCGGTGAAAATGATGTTTTTCTTCTTTCTTTCTTTACAAGGACGACTACTCCAATGACCATGAAAACCAGGTATGTCTTATTTTAGGGAATTTTAAACTGATAATGTTGCCGATAGATTCTACCAATAAATTGCTGTTGGTTTTTGTGTCGCCTCCCCAAAGGCAGGAAAGACATATAGGGATCACTTTGTCACTGTAGTCTGTTGTTGTTGTCTGTTGTGGAAAAAGGGTTAACTTTGCCTGTAATATCCTCATACTTGGATGGATTTAATTTTAACCCAAACTTGCGTCAACAGGTTGCAACATGGCATCCCCTATTTTTGATGAGTCAAAGGTCAAAACCATGCTAAGGTCAAAGGTCACATGCGAAGGTCAAAGGTCATGTGAGGTGCAAGTTTGTAAACGAGAATTTTCGCGGTTCTCGGGTTTCTAGGTTTCAGGGTTTGCTGGTTAGTTGGGGACTGGTTGGGCGGGGGGGGGGGGGGGAGGCTCGTAAAGCTGTGGGTTGCCAGGGGTTCCGTTGGCGGTGTTTGTGATGCTTCTGTTCAAACCTTATCGGGCTCTGAGCCATTGTTAAACCGAGGTTGGCAGAATTTGAGTGAATTGAAGCAGACGTTTTCCTGCAAGTTGTTTGATTGTTTGAATTGATTGTAAAATATGAATTTTAATTCCGTGGCTGCATATTCAGGCGACTTGCAAGCTTTTAGGTGATGTTGACGGGAATAAGTTGGATGCATCTATCTTATCTATCTTCCCATCATTACACCCTCAGTAGTAGAGCTTGTTTACTAGGTGGTGAAAAAGGTGCGTGGTCACAGGAACAAAGATCAAAAAGTTGTGCAGGAAAGAAAGACTGGTTGCAAGTAAAAAGAAGTTTCGTGGGCTAGCTAGCGGAGTGTGAGTGACTTCAGGCGATTCCGGGGGAAAATTCCAGGGACTAAGCTGAACACAGTAAAGATGGTAGGGGTGTACAGATGCAGATGACACTTAGAAAAAATCTGCTGGTAAGAGACATTCTACATGTACAGTGGTTGCTGTTGTAGTGTTGGTGGTAGCCCCTAGTTTGCTTGGTCTGATATTTACACAATGCAAAGTTTGTAAGGTGCCACGGAAAGGATGTCCAGAATTGGAAGCTGTAACTTTTCTTGAAAATTGCTTGGAATATGTGCCCAGGGTTTACAATAATGCAATTTCATTCGCGAAAAATTCCTTCGTTTGCGGTTATTTATATTATTATTCTTTGTTTATTTGATTTTTAATTATAATGTATATATTTTATAATAGTTGTTTATTTGTTTTAATATGTAATTGAAAAAAACAAAAAATTAAAAATATTGATTTTATTATTTAGTTTTTATTTTACCTATTAGTCATTTAATTTGTTTATTTCAATTTTTATTTAACAATTTACTTTATTAATAATTAGTGTGATTTTATGTCTATTATATTTTCATTCGTATGTTTTTTAGGTATAATGTAATATGTATTTATTAAACTTTTTGGGTTTTAATTGTATTGGTTTATTGCCTGTTTGTGTTTTATTTATTATTTGTTCATCTTATTTTGTTTAGGTGTTAATTATTTTTTTTCATTTTAACGATTTATTTAAATTTTTGTGTATAAGGCTTTGATTTTATTAATTTTTTAAAATACTTTTTTATTATCCTCCCGTTTATTTTATTTTCTAACATTTTTTGGCTTTATTTTATTATTTTGTCGTTTTTCTTTATCATTTATTTGTACTGCTTTTTAAAAATTTTTTGGTTCCATTATTTATTCATTTTATATTTCATTCCTTTCAGGAGAAGGCTCTATATATACTATTGTTATTATGTTATTATTCTTTTTTGTGATTTAATCATTTATTTTAATGATATTCTAAGACTAGTGTACACGGATGTTATTTTTTAAATTATTGGTTATTATTATTTTCTCAATCTGTTATTATTAGTTTTGTTTTATTTTTTATTTCCTAATTTGTATGATTTTTTCTTAGTTCTTCCATGTATTTTTTGGTCCCCCGCAACTTTTGTTGGCGACGGGGGACTATAGAAAGCTAGCCGTCCGTGAGAGCTGTGTGCGTCCATCACGATTATCTTTGGGAAAATAAGCAAGTGTGGGAGTCCATCTTTGCAACATGAGATGTATTTCAAGTAGGTGTGGGTGGGATCACAAAGTGGGTCATGTGGAATGGGTCAAAGGTTCAAATGTGGTCAAAAATAGGGGTCAAATATGGCAAAAATAGGGCTAAATCGATATAATAACGTTGTCCACACGATATCTTTTGATTGGCGCAAGTATGGGTGTCCATCTTCGCACCATAGATGTCACTCAAGTAGGCTGCGGATGACGTTCGGAGGAAGGAAGGGTCATGTGCATTGGCAAGGTTCAACTGGGGTTATAATTTAAAAATAGCAAATTGAGTTAAATTGCTATAAACCTTTATCTGTGTGGTAGGATGATGAAAAGTTGGTGGGTTTGTGGGGTCAACATTCAGGGCCGAAAATTTTTGAAGGTCATTTCAAGGTTCAGACGGGGTCATCCAAGGTCAAATCACTTAACATGTGGTAGGAGGATGAAATGGTGGGTGTGTCAAACATTCAGTACCACAAAATTTGAAGGTCATTTCAGGTCATCCGAGGTCATCCGAGGTCAATTCACTTAACATGTGGTAGGAGGATGAAAGAAACATTGCGTGGGTGTGGTCAAAATGCAGTACCAAAAATTGAAGGTCATTTCTATGTCATCCGAGGTCATCCAAGGTCAAATCACTTAACATGTGGTAGAGAGGATGAAATGGTGGGTGTGATCAACATTCAGTACCAAAATTATTGAAAGTCATTTCAGCCATCGATGGTCATATCACTTAACATGTCGGTAGGAGGATTGAAAATTGGTGGGTGTGGTCAACATTCAGTACCAAAAATTTTGAAGGTCATTTATAGGTCATACAAGGTCATCCAGGTCAATCACTTAACATGTGGTAGGAGGATGAAAAATGGTGGGTGTGGGTCAACATTCAGTGCCGAAATTGAAGGTCATTTCAAGGTCCATACGAGTCATACAAGGTAAAATCCTTAAACATGTTGGTAGGAGGATGAAAATGGTGGGCTTTGGTCAACATCAGTACCAAAAATTTTGAAGGTCATTCAAGGTCATCCGAGGTCATCCAACGGTCAAATCACTTAACATGTGGTAGGAGATGAAATTGGTGGCTGTGGTCAACATTCATACCAAAAATGTGAAGGTCATGTCAAGGTCATCCGAGGTCATCCAAGGTCAAATCACGTAAAACATGTGGTAGGGGATGAAAAATTGGTGGGTTGTTGTGGTCATCATTAGTACAAAAAGTGGAAAGGTCATTTCAAGGTCATCCGAGGTCATCCAAGGTCAAATCACTGAACATTGGTAGGAGGATGAAAATTTGGGGGTGTGGTCAACATTCATACCAAAAATTGGAAGTCATTTCAAGGTCATCCGAGGTTCACCAAGGTCAAAATCAATAACATGTGTAGGATGGATGAAAATTGGTGGGTGTGATCAACATTCAGGACCAAAAAGTTTGAAGGTAATTCAAGTCATCAGAGGTAATCCAAGGTCAAATCACTAATTAACATGTGGTAGGAGGATGAAAATTGGTGGGTGTGGTCAACATTCACTACCAAAAATTTGAAGTCATTTTCAAGGCATCCGAGGTCATCCAAGGTTCCAAATAATTATTTAACAGTGGTAGGAGATGAAAATTGGGTAGGTGTGGTCAACATCAGTACCAAAAAATGTGGAAGGTCATTCAAGGTCCATCCGAGTCATCCAAGTCAAATCACTTAACATGTGGGCGTAGGAGGATGAAAATTGGTGGGTGTGATCAACAGTCAGTACCAAAAATTGGAAGGTCATTTCAATGTCATCCGAGGTCATATCACTTAACATGTGGTAGGAGAATGAACATTGGTAGGGGTTGGTAAACATCAGTACAAAAAATTTTGAAGGTCATGTCAAGGTCATCCAAGGTCAATCACTTAAACCATGTGGCTGGAGAATGATGAAAATTGGGGTGTTGTGATCAACATTCAGTACCAAAAATTTTGAAGGTCATTTCAAGGTCATCCGACGTCATCAAAGGTCAAATCACACAACTGTGGTTGGAGGATGAAATGGTGGGTCTGGGATAACAACCGTGCCAACTTTTGAAGGTAATGTGAAGGTATGAGGGGTCATCCAAGGTAAATCACTAAAATATGTGTAGGAGGATGAAAACTTGGTGTTGTGGTCAAACATTCCACCCAAGTTCATCCTCACCACATATTTAGTCATTTGACCTTGGATGAATGAAAAATTGGGGGGTGTGGCACATCAGTGCCAAGATTTTTTGAGGGTCATTTGAAGGTCCTTGCGGGGTCATTCAAGGTTCAAATCACTAAACAGTGGTAGGAGGATGAAATGGTGGGGTGGCTTGTGGTCAACCAGCAGTTGACCAAAATTTTGAAGGTTCATTTCAAGGTCTGTGGGGTCATTTAAGGTTCAAATCAACTATAATCATGGCTAGGAGGATGAATTGAAAACTTGGTGGGTTGGTGGTCAACATTCAGTGTTGACACTTTGGAAGGTCATTTCAAGGTCATTTTGGTCATTGGGTCAAATCACTTCTTAACATGTTGGTGGGATGGAGATGGAAACTTGGTGGGCCATCACAATCTTCCATGAGATCTTAAAATTGTTGCTTCTAGTTCTTTAGCTACTGCACTGGGCCGGGGGGGGGGGGGGACCTTTGTGGTTCGAGAACCACCTTTGTATTAATTTTTTATTTGTGTAATTTCTTTTAGTCTTTAGGCCTATATGTAGGACTTTTTCTGGTCCTGTGCGAAACAAACATTATGTACACCCAAAAATTTAACAATTGCTAAAAAATACGATTAAAGAAATAACAACCCCCCCCAAATAGCCGAAAAGGGGGATTCGAACCCAGACCAAGGGGTCATATCTTAACGAATATATTTAAGAATAACAGTGAAATGACTCATGTCTGCAGAGCCATCGAGGTAAGCCAGACCAGAGAAGCTGGCCCAAACATTTCAGGCGCCACAAGCTGTGTACACGTTTAGCTAGTGTTACCATCTGGGTATTCAATGGAAAACAAGGTAGTAATACCGGGGTATAATATACTACTGCCGATCTTCAGAAAGAAAGGAGGTGGGTGGTATTGCGAGGAACAGTATTATAATCTACAAAAATATTCAGCTAAAAAAACACGGCACTTATCTAATCTATCCATCTACAAACATATATTTCAGCAAAAAAACACGAACATAGGACTAATGCTCATGGGGTAAATTACTACGGGCCGATCTTCAAAGAAAGAGGTATTGCGAGATACAGTATTTAAAAATTCATCTACAAAATATTTCAGCTAAATTAACACAAATATCTATCCAGGTAAAAAAACATGACCATAGGCTAATAATTGATCGGGGAAAATGACACAACAAAATTATTTGCCTTTCGGGTTCACTGTCAACATGTAACCCCCCCCCCCCCCCCCCCCCCCCCATCACATTGGTTATTTCGTCCAAAAGCGCTTCCACTCCATGTAACCCCCCACTATTTAGCTTGACAACGTCCATAGCCCGGGACAAGACCACAACCCATAGCTACCCAATAGAGTGTCCTAGTCAGAGCAAACCTTGGGGACTGCCCGCTATTACCACAAGGGAACTTACCCAACTACACTACGTTAAAAACCCTAGGGAATCAACCACCACCTAATTCCTTTTTTGGCAGCAATATTTATTTTCACTACAACAACCAAAAAAAAACATTTAGGGCGATTTTAAACAAAATCCGCTATCTATATAGAAAGCGCAATTTCGATACATCTTTAAAGCAGTGATAGCTATCTCTTACATACTTCCAAATCCAGTAAACAACCCAAACTTTTCCTTTAAATAAACAAACAAATTTTACAAAAAAACAAAACCGTTTTTTACCTAAAAAACTTTTAAAGCTAAAGAAGACAACCGCCAATTTTCTAGGGGGTCAAACACCCAGCTGGGAAGTAATTTGCAAGTACCATTTT
The DNA here is from genome assembly GCA_023653785.1 of Ophioderma brevispina. Classification (NCBI taxonomy): domain Eukaryota; kingdom Metazoa; phylum Echinodermata; class Ophiuroidea; order Amphilepidida; family Ophiodermatidae; genus Ophioderma; species Ophioderma brevispina. The sequence continues at coordinate 15,230 of JAMKCH010036322.1, forward strand.
CACCGGCCGCGATTGTCCGAACATTTAGGGAGATCCGCGAACAAAACAGCCCAAAAATGAGCCGATTAAAAGTAATATACTGTCGCTACGCGACCGATAAATAGGCTGAAAATGTAATTGACCTCATTTGAAAGTTAAGTTCAATTGGAACCAAACTTGGTTTTATGGAGTTTAATGACAACCCTCATTGCTTATGAGGTAAGAGGTCACATATCAAGGTCAAAGCGTCGTGGTAGTTCTAAATCTCATTCACTAACGCGCGGATGCGAGGCGACACAAGCGTCTGAGGACCGATGTATTTTTTTTTACTTGTAACACAAACAGACTTGGTTTTGCAACTCTCTTCACATTTGTTTTGTTGATTTGTTATGTTACAGACAGCCTCTCTGTAAAAAAGACCGTTTCAATTAAAGAGACACGGCACATTTGAAAAAGAGTGTGCCTTTAGATTTTCAAATTGTTATTTTTGGCATGGTTTTAAGCTTGTATACTTTAGAGCCCTCACCTGAAATGATTAATCCCAAATCAGAGAATAACCGATACATGGTTATTTCTGAAATCCCCCGGGCCGAGTATGACCTTAATCGGTATCGGATCGGTATCGTCAAAATTCTCATTTTTTTACCAAGTTTCTATACCGATTAAATTAATAATTAAAGGTCAAACTTGAAATTAACATTTGTTTCCAACTGATGAGCCAAACGGTGAAAATAAATCGAAACTGACAACAATACATTTATTTTTTATTGTACAGAAGAGCGTGTCGGCGTTCCTAACGTACTATTTCACACCGTTTTTAGTGGTTTACCTAGATCGTTTTGCTACTTTCGTGGCATCTCTGACTGTCGATAAACGCAATGATAATGCAAAAAAAAAAAATACACAGAAAAAATCGGAATCGGAATGAACCGCGTTTTTTTGAAATTTTAAAATCTGTAATCGTTAATAACAGATAATAGGGTGATGGTTAGACACTACACAGCGACATTATTCAGCAGACAACATAGAAATGGTTGTGTAACACAAAAAACCCACGTAGAGTTAATTCTCACGGCATGCACCTTGTTTTACCGGTCTGTGACCTTTGTGGTTTTAATATCAATAAGTACGAGTCTAAGATATCATGTAATAAACACATAGTTTGATTAAAGGTACAGCACTTAAAAGTTAGCCTACCAATTCTTCTGGGTGTCTTAACCTCTTATTATGTCCCCTATCTGTTTTGGGGCAATGTTATTTTATGTGTAAAATATATCCCTAATCTTCCAATGGCCTACTATCATTTGCGAGCAAATGAAGAAAATTTCATATTTTCTGAAAAAGTGCCAGTGCTGTTTTCAACTTAAGGGACAACTCGGTAATTTGGGACCTGAATTCAATGGGGTTTGCTGTTTCAAGATTTCAGATCAGATTAACTTTTCTTTCATTCAGACATGTTCAGATTCAGATTCCAGATTAGTTGAAGAGCTATTAAAAATACTTTTCAAATAAATAATGTGTATTAATTTGAATAAATGTTTATTAAACTGAAGTTGGGGGGCCTTTAGGGAAAAGTTTTTGACACACCTGTACATCGTGAATAAAGCAGCAGAAAACATTCTAATGAAGCCTTGTGTTATGCCATTAAATGCAGCCAGCTGTCAAAAATACAGCACCATTGACACCAAGATTGTATACCGCCACCAAGACACTGTGAGCACACACAGGAAAGTACTGCAAGGAATTGGGATACTCAAAGAGAGAATGAATAGAACAGTTGACACGGAGGGACAATGGGCTCATGCCGATCCATAGGTTGGCTTGCCGGGGAGAGAATACTTGGTTAACATAGTGTGCATCGCACGATTTAGACCGGTGGCGTTTGAAAAATCGGCCAAAAATCCCTCAAAAAGCGTGGGTTTTGGAGATGTTAAACTAAAATGCGTGTATTTTTTAAAAGCGTGAAAAAAATATGAAGTTGTAATTTGCATCTGTAACTAGCTGAAAAGCTCCAAAACGAATGGAGTCACAGACTTTACGTTCATTGTTTCCGTCTTATGTTTTCGAAAAAACTCGAACTGTTGTGCATATTTTTTGTAAATGAAAATCTGTACGAACATTCGTATGCAATTATTATCATATGAAGAGTTCTAAAATAGATTTTTCTTGTAGTGATTGTATTTCGCGTATAATACTCAAGATATTACTAAATTAGATTGTGATTGGGAGGAATACAACGCACCGCTTGTAGGTCGCCGCAATTTCATTATAGTGTTGCAATAATTCCCAGCTTTCAGTGGCAGTTTGTTTTCCCACATGGCGACTTGTACTAACAAGACAGTGGGATGTGTAGCGGGCGATGCTGACTAGTCCCGCGGACTAGTATCACGATACGTAGCCAGGGGCGGATCGAGATTTGAAAAGCGTCCAAAATTACGGGGCTTGAAAGGCTTGATGAAACTTGTCCAAAGCTTCCCAAAATGGGCTGATTTGCAGAATTACCGGGAGGCAGCGCGCCCCTCCGCCCCTCCCTGATCCGCGCTGGTGCGCTAAGGAATATGCGGGAGGAAATGCAACATTTTAGCGTGTGTTTAAGTATCAATGGGTGTTTCATGCACAATGGTTGGCTTTCAAGCAGGTTCGGCCAGGAAATAACAAACAACCAAGTTATTACTCACCTAACTCAATACATTGAGGATGGTTTCGAGAGGGTATGGTAACCGGAGCAGCGGTGTTTTCGTCGACCTATCAGCAGAGATACGACACTGTTAATCACAGATGCCTACTCCATTAGATCATGGGGAAATTACCAAGGACATTTGCTTGACTGAGCTTATCCGAGGGATGCTGGCAAACAGGATGTTCTTTGTATCAGCTAGTAGCAAAGAAGAGCCGATGGCGTAGGCTCAAGAATGGTCTACCACAAGGGAGTGTGCTTGCACATCTCCTGTTCAGCATCTATAACAACGACCAACCTAGGAGTACAAGAACCTGTAGTTGCTATTTATGAAGATGATCTTGGAATTAGCGTACAAGATGCCGACTTCACAGTTGTTGAAGAGAGATCTCCAAAGCTTTGGATGAAACTCACTCCTTATATTGAGGAAAACCCACCTACGTGCAATTCCATCCAAGAAACATGTGTGTGCTTTCCAACTATATACGACGGGTTGAAGCCAACCGTCGCTTAAAGTACCATGTCTGGAACACCCCTGGATCACTGTGATAACCCTGTATACCTAGGAGTACCTTGGACTGCACTCTCTCTTATAAGACCCACATCGAGAAGACGAAGAGAGTAAATATGTCAGGCAATAATATCTTGAAAAACTCACTGGCACAAGATGGGGTGGCTCGCCCACAACCCTAAGATTGATGGCCATTTGCCCTGTGATACTCATGTGCCAGAGTATGCCGGCCATGTATGGAAAGATCAACCAATGCCAAGAAGCTGATTCAGCGTTTAAATGCCTCCTGCCGGGGTTTCCCAGGATGCCTCCGTCCAACACCACAGAAAATTATAAATCCTAGCGGAATTGCTCCACAGACATCCGTCGTAGTGTAGAGAGCATGCCAAGAGCATAGGCGGCAAAGATCTAATGTGAAAAACATTCCTTATGTCTGGACCAGATACCTGCTGCCCAACTGCCCTAAATCCAGAGAGAGAGTTCTTAAGCCAAGGTCCAACCTCTTGAAAACGTCTCTAAGGAGGTCAAGAGAGGTCGGCCTTGTGGAAGAAATAACTTGCCATCAACGAAGAGTAAAGTAACATCATAGGGTTATTGAACCTGGTGAGCATCTCCAACTGGAATGAACATCATCATGGCCCCTGAATGGTGATGTCTCACAGATTGAGAACCAGAACTGGCTGATCTAAGCTTTCCTTGCAGGAGTGTGGCTATCTGGAAGAAGGATCAGAATACCCCCTGTGGTTGTGGAACAGCACCACTGGACAAGGAACATCTCTTGGTTTGCCCACGCTGGTGGAGCAACAAGCACAAACAAGGACCTTGCGGAAGTCAGTGAAGCAGCCAGACGCTGTACCATATATGGCTGGATCATATTTGAAGAACAAAGTGTTGGACACGATAAGAAGAAGAAGAAGCTTTTAATTTGTGTTTTTGATAGCAAAGATGAATTATTATACTTCTGGTGTGGAATTGCTTTTCCAAGGGTGCGAATTCGGTAACATGTTGATGTTTCTTTTAGCATATTTGTGCCGTTCAATGTATTTGAGTATTGAGTTCATTTAAACCGAGTGCTCGGTTTCTACTAGGGCCCCTAAGAACAAATAATTAAGAATGAAATCAGAATCCTAAAGGTGATATACTGATAGAGCTATTTGATTTTTGTTATTCAAACTCAGATTCACTTCTGTTCTGAGAAGTCTATTTGCAGGTATTGTATGGGATGATGTCATTGAACGAATGATAGGGACGGAGTCTAGGCATTGATTTGTTAAAGTCATCTAGCAAAGTAATTTGGGAACATTCCATCGCTACCATTTCATTATTGTAAACTGGGTTTAAAGGCTGCAACAAACGAGATTTCAAGGCATCCATATTTCTGTCATATGTACTGCTTAATGCTTTCGTATAGATTAGACCCAACATTAGCTTAACTTTTTCAATTTGCCTAAAGAAAGTCTTAAAAGTGAAAACAAATGGGATTTTGATTTGCATGTATATCAATTATAGTCTGAATTTGTGCCAATAGGAAATTAGAAATTCATCTGCCAATAAAATAATCTCGCTTAAGCTTTACGTAGTGCAAAAAATCAGGCTTTCAATATTTTAGGGACACCTGATGTGTGACATCTCTCATTGCATTTTTTTTAACTCAAGCAAGAGCACAATGAGAGGATTATGTGGAGGTTCATGGTTATGGAAGTGACGGGGAATAGTGTAACATTTTTAATTTTAACCACCTGGGCACTACCTCCCTATCTATCGGCAATCTAAGAACTATTTTGATTGGTCACTTGGAGGTAATATCATGTAATGAGCAAAATAGCGCTAGTGTAGGATGTGGTATTGGTTTATACAGAAGGTATAGAAGCACTATTTTGATTGGTGTTTTGGAGGGCCATTTGTGTTGTGTCCTGTAATGAGCCAATCAGACAGACTGTATCAGACCCCGGTGGATAGCCTGCCCCCCCACCAAGAGGGTGAACAGGACAGATGCAAAGGGATATCCATGTTGTGTCCTGTAATGAGGGCCAATCAGACGGACTGTATCATGGTGATAGTGCCCAGAGAGTTTAACAGACAGATGCAAAGGGCTCTCTCATGTTGTGTCCTGTAATGCAACCAATCAGACAAGCTCTATCATAGGTAGTAGTGCACAGAGGGTTTTAACAGACAGATGCAAAGGGATATCTTCATGTTGGGTTGTAATGAACAATCAGACAGACTGTATCACGGTGGTAGTGCCCAGAGGGTTAACAGACAGATGCAAGGCTATCTCACGTTGTGTCTTGTAATGAACCAATCAGAAGACTGTATCATAGGTGATAGTGCCCAGGGGTTAACAGGACCGATGCAAAGGGCTATCTCCTGTTGTGTCTTGTAATGAAACAATCAAGAAAGACTGTATCATAGGTGATAGTGCACAGAGGGTTAACAGACAGATGCAAAGGGCTCTCTCATGTTGTGTCTTGTAATGAGCCAATCAGACGACTGTATCATAGGTGATAGTGGAGCCCAGAGGGTTAACAGACAGATGCAAAGGGATCTATCTCATGGTTGTTGTGTCTTGTAATGAACCAATCAAACGGACTGTATCATAGGTGATAGTGCATCAGAGGTTAACAGACAGATGCAAAGGGCTATCTCATGGTGGGTCTTGTAATGAACCATCAGACATACTGTATCATAGGTGATTGATCGTGCCCAGATGGTAAAAGACGATGCAAAGAGGACTATCATGTTGTGTCTTGTAAGAACCAATCAGACGGACTGTAGTATAGATGATAGTGGCCCAGAGGGTTAACAGACAGATTGCAAAGGGCTATCTTCATGTTGTGTCTTGTAAGAACCAATCAGACAGAATGATCATAGGTGGTAGTGCACAGAGGGTAAAGACGATGCAAAGGGCTATCTATGTTGTGTTTGTAATGCCACCAATTCAGACAGACTGTATCTAGGGTGATAGGGCCCAGAGGTTGGTTAACAGAAGATGCAAAGGGCTATCTCATGTTGTGTCTTGTAATGAACCAATCACGACAGACTGCTATCATTACCGGTGATAGTTGCCAGAGGGTTAACAGACAGATGCAAAGGGCTATATAATGTTGTGTCTTTTGTCATGAACCAATTCAGACAGACTGTATCATAGGTCGGTCAGTGCCAGAGGGTTAAACAGACAGATGCAAGGGCTATCTCATGTTGTGTCTGTAATGAACCAATCAGACGGACTGTATCATAGGTCTAGGGCCCAGAGGGTTAACAGACAGATGCAAAGGGCTATTCATGTGTGTCTTGTAATGAGCCAATAGAGACTGTATCATAGGTGATAGTGCACGAGGGGTTAACAGACAGATTGCAAAAGGGCTACTCTGTTGGTCTTGTAATGAACCAATCAGACAGACTGTATCATAGGTGATAGTGCACAGAGGGTTAAACAGAAAGATGCAAAGGGCTAATCTCTTGTTGGGTCCTTGTAAAGGAACCACAGACAGACTGTATCATCGCCGGTTGTGATAGTGCACAGAGGGTTAACGACGATGCAAAGGGCTATCTCATGTGGGGTCTTGTAATGAACCAATCAGACGGATTGTATCATAGGTGATAGTGCCCAGAGGGTTAACAGACAAGAGCAAAGGGCTTATCTCATGTTGTGTCTGTAATGAACAATCAGACAGACTGTATCATAGGTGATAGTGCACAGAGGGTTAACAGGACAGAACGCAAAGGGCTATCTCATGTTTGTCCTGTTAATGAACAAATCAGACGGACTCTATCATGATGATAGTGCACAGAGGGGTAACAGACAGATGCAAGGGCTATCTCCATGTTGTGTCTTGTAAGAACCAATCAGGACAGACTGTATCATAGGTGATAGTGCAACAGAGGGTTAACAGACAGATGCAAAGGGCTATCTCATGTTGTGTCTGTAATGAACCAATCAGACAGACTGTTCATAGGTGGTAGTGCCAGAGGGTTAACAGACAGATTGCCAAAAGGGCTATCTCATTGTTGTGTCTTGTAATGAAACAATCAGAACAGACTGATCATAGGTAGTAGTGCACAGAGGGTTAACAGCAGATGCCAAAGGCTATCTCATGCTGTGTCCTTTAATGAACCAATCAGACAGACTGATCATAGGTGATAGTGCACAGAGGGTTAAACCCCCAGACAGATGCAAAGGGCTCTCCTATCTCATGTTGTGTCTTGTAATGCACCAATCAGACAGACTGTACATAGGTGATAGTGCCCAGACGGGTTAACAGACAGGGATGCAAAGGGCATCTCAGTCTGTTGTTTGTAATGAACCACTCAGACAGCCTTTATCATAGGTGATAGTGCCCAGAGGGGTACAAAGACAGTGCAAAGGGCTATTCATGTGGGTCTTGTAATGAACCAATCAGACGGACTGTATCATAGGTGATAGTGACAGAGGGTTAACAGACCGATGCAAAGGGCTATATCATGTTGTGTCCTTTAATGAACCAATCAGAAAAATTGTATCATAGGTGATAGTGCAAAGAGGGTTAACAGACAGATGCAAAGGGATATCTCATGTTGTGTACTGTAATGAACCAATCAGAACAGTCTGTATCATAGGTGTGATTAGTGCACCAGAGGGTTAACAGACAGATGCAAAGGGCTCTCTCATGTTGTGTCCTGTAATGAACACAAGCAGAAGACGTATCATAGGTAGTAGTGCACAGAGGGTTTTTAACGACAGGTTTGCAAAGGGCTATTCATGGTGTGTCTGTAAGAACCAAATCAGAAGACTGTATCATAGGTGATAGTGCCCAGGGGTTAAAAGACCGATGCAAGGGCATCTAATGTTTTGTGTCTTGTAATGAACCAATCAGACAGACTGTATCATAGATGATAGTGCCAGAGGGTTAACAGGACAGATGCAAAGGCTGTCTCATGTTGTGTCCTGTAATTAACAACAGACAGATGTATTTCCTAGGTGATAGTGCACAGAGGGGTAACAGACAGATGCAAAGGGCTATTCATGTTGTGTCCTGAATGAACCAATCAGAAGACTGTATCATAGGTGGTAGGGCCCGAGGGTTGGTTAACAGCAGGATGCAAAGGGCTATCTAATGTTGTGTCTTGTAATGGAGCCAACAGACAGACTGTATATAGGTGAAGTGACCAGAGGGTTAACAGACAGAAGCAAAGGGCTATCTCATGTTGGTCTTGTAATGAACCAATCAGACAGCTGGGATCCTAGGTGGTAGTTTGCCTAGGGGGTAAGCACGTATATGGTAAAAACAAAATCAGGACAAAAAAATTTTACAGTTTTACTTTGGACATTATTTAATTTTCACACTATTTGCTGGCTGAGTCTTACAGATAATCTAACATTTTTTTCATGCCTTTAACCTGTACATAAACATAAAACAACATGGGGAGAATTGATAACAAGTAGGTCTTTCCCTCATTACCCAACTACATTTTGATAAGTTAGGCCAAGAGTATAATAAAATATAAACAATGGAAAGTGAAATTCTGGGAACAAGCTGAAAATGTCAGAATTGGTGCAGAAATGTGTCAAGAATAATTAGACTAAAAGTCACCAAAAATCCTCTTTGTGCATTTTCAGAAATAAGGGGGGCAAAGTTTTGTTACAGGGGTAAAAAATACGAAATATTCCAATGTCCTAAATGTGTCCAAACATTTTTGTAATGTCCCAAGGATTAAAAAAGTTTTAGTTTGCCTATTATGGTTGTTAGTTACACTAATATATGGTTAAAAAAAGGCTCAAGGTCAATCCTGGGGTCGGTAAATTTAGAATGGTCGGATTCTTATGGAAAGACCTGTGTAAATTCTTCATCAAGTTGTACATGAACACAAATGAATATTTAAACAGGTGATGGTCTTACTTGCAAATTACAGGGACAAAGTGTATGGGGTTCACAGGCTCTATGGGGTAACTGCTTTCTGCTCTTATATGTCAAGATGAATCCATTGTAGGTGATTTGAATATGAAACATTTCTGTTTTAATATGACTCTACGAGCAATTTGAATATGGTTTCAATGAAATTGGATCATTTTGAAATATTTACCCCCAGGATGACCTTGTTGAATGATTTAGGTCTGTAGTACCTAAACTACAGGTTGTAGATAGGCAAAACTCTTCCTTTTATTGATCCTTGGGAACATGACAAAAATGTTGGAACAACTTAAGGACAATTTCTAATATTTTGTAATTTACCCTGTACAAACTTTGTCCCCCTTATTATGAAAAAGCTCAAAAGAGGATTTTAGGGGACTTTAGTATGTTATTCAGAATCAATTTTGCACCAATCCTAACATTTTCAGCTTGTTTCCAGAATTTCACGTTAAAACTAAAATTCTTGGCCTAAAAGAAGCTTTGAAGAATCTAATGCATGATGAGCTAGGAAATCTAGTAGAATTAGACAATTTTCACCAGACATAGAGAAGAAAGTCCATCCGCCCTGGCATCACCAAGCCAACTAGGACAAATGAGCATGCTGTGAAAATTGACTATGAAATGCAAAGATGGTGGGAACTTCTGACTTGTACGTAACAAAGCCCAAAAATATATTTACAATGCAGTTTTGGTGTCACATGTTTTGTCTGACATAAACATTGCCATAATGTTAGTACTAATCTGTGGGTGGGATACTTTTTGGTATGAAAGATTTGGTAATGTATCAAGTATGCTTGAACAGTTCAACATATATGCATTTTTGTGCCGCGGCTTTAATTAAGTCAACACGGACAAGGAGCCAAAAATCTGAAAAAAAACAGCTCTTGGTTGTTATTAATTTCCAGAGAACCAGGAGCTGCTTTATCAGGACCAGGAAAGTCACTTTTTTCAGGACCAGGAGTGCAAACACAATTTACACCACTACACCAGGGACATCGCCCAGATAAGAAAGGAAGGAGGCCTCTATATCATCATTGTTATAGTTCATCATTCATCAATTTTGACTTAGGATTTACAACTACTTATCATGTATGCAAGTGTTTTATATCCTCAAAACACACCCACATGTATCAAGACAAAAATGAGAAAAGTCTGAAAAACTTCAGGGGCATGCTCTCTGGAAACAGGCAAAAGCTTAGAGCATGCCTCCATTTGCAACAACTAGTTATGATTTAAATGAAGAAGCAGGAAGATGTTGCATCGCTGCCCTTGTTATGGAGCTGGAAATGATTGCCTATAGTACACCTTTTGTCCCTCATAAGCTACAAAGAGGCTACAAGAGGAGCTTTTATAACAATACCAAATACCTATTAGCTATGTGATAGATTTTGTTTATTAACGGTCTTCACACCAAGCATAATCTATAGCAAACACAATGGCCCACATCTTACTGGCCCATGACCGCGCTATTTATATATCATGAGCAAGTTAACTCTCGAGCTAACGCTCACTATTACAATCTCAATCACCAAGGCGCAGTTCAATAGCTTTAATTCACCAGTATATTGAGCAAATACAACCCCTGGATTAGTATTTGATTTATGATACCCATACACCTGCATGGTCAGCGGTTGGTAACATGTGACAATCCAAGGCTACAGAAATGAGCCCTCGGTGGATTAGCATGCCTTCCTCATAGTGTGGTATGGGAGGTTATCTAATAGGTTGTTGCTGTTGTTTTTGGCAATTCCATTTAGTTTCAGGCCCCCAGAAAAACAAAAATGCAAAAAATGGGGCCTTTCTTCCCCCAAGAACCAGAAATGACACTCGCAATATATGTTGCTAATATGATAACACACAAATTCATTTCAAAGCGCATGTGGTTCTTAGGGGGAAAGATTTCATATTTGAAATTTCATTTACCCATTGGAAGCCTGGTATTTAATTTTAAATAAAGCGACTTTTTGAGAATTTAAGGTAAAGTGGGAATTTTTTGAAACACGAAAACGACACTTTAAGCATGTCGGGCTTTAAATGCCGGAATGTTTCAAATTTCATCCGTTCTCATGAAAACAATAGAGGGCGCTCCTTCATTCCTTATCCCGCGATGTCCTTTTCGTAACTTTATTCTGAAGTCCTCCTCTTTCACCCAGACCCAGCGCCATAGTAGGGAAAGGACCCAGCTCCTGGATGGGGGACCATATGTAAAATCGCCCAATGCCTGCTAATAATAAAAACCTGGTTGTGTCTGCCCAAAAATGTACAGACATGGGCAGACATTGTGTTTTTGTCCCACCTTGGGTACATACATGTGGACCACTAACCAGTTCTTCTAATTCGACCACTGAATAGTGAATTAACACATAACAGGAAGTAAGTAGGGTGAATGTGTAGATCATCTTTTGTTTCTATCGAATTAACAATTGGAAAAAAGTAAAATTTTAAAAGGATAGATATGCATATGGGGGTTGGTAGTCCAGTTTTTAATGTGAAGATTTTTGGTACAAATTAAAAACATTGAGACCCCAGATTAGAACCCAAGGTTGATAAATTACTGAAGTTAAATTTACTCCCAGTAATTTATCAGAATATCAACAAATTTCCAATGTAGATATACCCTTAAAATTAAAAGATCATTAAAAATATAAACCCTTTTGTATTTTTTATATGAATTTGTTAAGACAGAAGAAAAAAACTATATGAAAATACTTCAATTGCACATGCAACTTGAATTGTCCAAATTGACAATTTCGGCTAATTTTGACTGAAACCTCAAATTTTAACCCTGCTTTTATCACATGTAAGAGTATGTTAATAGTCTGATTTTTTAATTCATGTTTACTTGTCATGCATATATTGTCGAGGGTATGGTTTTTCATTTAGAGGTATTTGTGTTTATACCAAATTTAAAGCTAAAACAATGTAGTGGAGTAGATATATTAAGTGCTGCTGTTCTGTTATACCATAAAGCTTCAAAATGGGGGCAATTAATTTAAAATATTTTTAAATATTTTTGATTTTCCTTGCGTCCCCACCCTAATGTAATATTTTTGATCGTAACTAATGGTGGCAAAATAACAAGTGAAAGAATAAATTAGATTAAAGTGGCTGATATCCGATCAATCTTAGGACCCCCACTGATTTACCTGGAAGTAAATCAATTTTTGATATCAGATGAAAGGCCTATATTTTTCTCATGTCGTCCTGAAAAAAATTTTCGCTTTCAAATCCATTTCTTTCTCAAGAACAGATAAAAAAGTACCGTTTTTAATGGTTAAATATCAAATATTAGCACAGCCGTGAATAGGGCGTTTCACTATGCATTATCTCCTCCTAGCATCCAAACCGCAACTGTTGTTTTCCCACGGTAACTTGATGGTCATGTGTACAGGTGGGTCTGGTTCTCATATCAAGTAGAGAACACGATAGACAAAATCAGAACAAGCACCTTAATTAAGTTGGGCCTGTACGCACATATTTAGGTGGATTTGTCACTAATCCTTTGATTTAAGATGAATCGATCAACACTTATATATATAGATCTTTTCAAATGAAGTTTACAACCGAACTGATGACCCCGATAACAGGTCAATTCGGCATCACTGCAAGCGTTAGTGAATGTACGCAGCGCATATGGATCTCCCGCGTTACATTGTATTTGCGCGCAATGGTGTGTCCGATGTTCTTTTGAAAAGGTCCATAGGGTACTGTTTCGGCCATCAAAGAAAGGATTAAATCCCTACAAATGTGGGTGCATTCGGTGATCGGGGGTGTGGGCGATGGGGGGGGGACTGTTTAATAGCGGTGAATCCATTCAACACATAGCTAGAAGATCAAGTGTGCCATGTTATTAGAGAATAAAAGATTGATATTTTTTTTTGTTTTGGCCATCTAGAGGTGTCATAATAGATGGCATCCCATATTTTGAGTGGTGTAATGCCGGCCGCAAGCCTGTATCCAACCCACGATAAAATATTGGATGCCCATCCATTATGACCCCCATCTAAGATGGCCAAACAAAAAAATCTCATCTTTTATTCTCCTTCTTCTTATTTAGCCGTGTGTAAATGTTTGCTTTTAATCGACATAATTTATTTTTCAAAAATATTCTTACATCATTCGTTTTTATTCCTTTACATAATTACAACAAAATTACACACCACACCCCTCTTGAAACAAATGTTTCAAACCCCAAGGAACCAAAGTCATCGCGCGGTGATGTCACGCTGCGTAAAATTGGCATTTGCTTACCAACGCGACATGCACGGCGCAGTATAACGTGCCGTTTGCCGTGTCATGCTACACTGCGTGATTGCTGCACGCACTATCCAACTATTACCCATAATGGATGGCGGAGCTTGCGATAACCAATCCAAATTTTCTTGTTACTGATAAACCACGCCCACTGATAAGAATTGGAGGTTAAAGGTCATGTAGGGGTCAAATAATGTAATTGGCCATGGTGAATTATTTTTGACATGCGCTGTATCATTGTTCTTATAGGTAGGAATGTGTATTGATATTTGGAGTCATAATTTTTCTTCATTCAAGAACATTCTATCTAGAATTTTGAAGAGAGGTGAATGAAACTATTGTAAAATCTACTTGTTTGCTCAATCTGTAGACAATTGAACAGGTAACAATTACAAACTTGCAAGAATCTAAGTTTTTATGAATTAATTTAGATAGTAGGGTTATGAAACGAGAATGCCATTCTAGAATTTGGGGAATAAGGTTTGAAGATGTTTTTATATAGTTTTTGAAGCCCGGGGGGGTTACTCAATGTTCAGGTATCCGGGGATGACGGCTCCAGTGGGTCATTTTTTCATGAAAACCCTAGACATGGGCGATTTCCAGGAGAAATCCTTAGACAATGGGCCCCGGTTTCATGAAAAATGGCTCAAAATCTAGCTAAAAATTCGACCATTTTCTTGGGCTCTCATGCGAGCCCCCCCAAACTTTTGAAAAAATGGTGTATATTTTGAAGCAAATCTTAGGCAATGGGTACCCTTTTTTCTACCAAATTACCCTTAGTAATGGGTATAGGGGTGCGACCTTCCTCCACTGCACATCCCCGACCAAACCAATTTGAGTAACCCCCCCCCCCCCCCCCCCCCCCCCCGGGGTTTGAAGGTGCTGGATCAGATTTTTTGGGTCCACCTCTGGGAAATGTGGGCACTTTGTAAAATAAGGGGGTAAAATTACTACAGGGGTCAATTTG
>JAMKCH010036323.1:0-36721 GCA_023653785.1 Ophioderma brevispina
GGCTTTAACGCAAGGCCCCCATCACCGTAAACCTCTCCCCTTTGTTCGCAACATCATTTATATTGAATTCTGTTCATAATAAATTTAATTACTATTCAAATAATTTCCTGTATTTCGTAAACAACCGTCATAAAATTTATCTGTTTATAGCATCATAATGGATAGAAGCCAGTTATAATATTGTGCATGATGAAGTGGAAACAAAATGCAAGGTTTTGAAAGATACCAAAATGTCAGGTTTGATTGGGTGAGTGATGCAGTCGAGGCGGAGAATCAAGTTGTGCCCCTTTAAGTGTCTTTCCTCCTTTGATGTACTATGATGTTCTTGTCCGAACTGTCATGTAGTGATAATTGTCATATAAGACACTAAAGACCTGTCATGGTCTGCTGTGATAGATAAAGTGGCTTCAATCTTCAATTTTCCCCGAAGTCCCATGGGATAATTATCAGCCAGGATTTTGTCAAAACTTAACCACTTAAAGACCTGTGCGCTTATTAGTTTAGGAATAACCAACTTGTCATGGTTTGTACAAATCATTGCGGCAATTTCAAGCGATTGGTCCCAGTTCACATTTTTTCTGTTGGCCAATATTTTCCATGTGCTGTAAATATATTTATTTTTCCATAAATATTTGTCCCCCAACATGTGTGGGGTTAAATTAAAGGGATTAAAGGGGTAAATCAGCGATAATGGGCGAGAGAATAAATAAAATGGAAATGCCATATTTGAGCTTATAAATCAAAGATAGTATGTACAATTCCACAAACCACTTTAATTTAGGAACAAAAACACCAAATAGTAAAAAATAAGTTATTTGAGGAAATTTGTCATCCCACTCCCACAAATTAGACATACAAGCAAGGGCATCTCAAAATCTACACTAAACAGCTAAGGTGGTTTACACACAGTACAGAAGAACAAAGATCCATATGGTTGTGTTTTGAAGTCAACTGTACAGTTATGGTGCACAATAATTAACACTTAAAAATCTGGGATATTCATAAGAAGTTTTTTTTCTCTTAAAATCTCAAGTCAGAATTTTTTATATGCACGTATATGAATTACATAATCATATAAAAGTAGCTGCTTTGTCTTTAATACCATATTTCAAGCCAACCATTGCAGCTTACGTGACTAACGCACATCCATGCCAGTAACAAAAATACCAAACCTACACTTTTTGATTTTTTTTGATGTTCGGATCTGCAACGATGCTTATCCCTTTAAGCTTTGTGGAGTTGAAGATGTGGGTAGCATGCATGTGTACTGTGCTATGCACACAACATTGTTAGTGACGTCTCGTAGACGTCTAAGGTAGAATACCTTTCAAACACAAATAAATGAGCCTTGTGCACAAATGATCTAAATTATTTTTTTTTTTTTTTTTTTTTTTTTTTTTTTTTTTTTTTTTTTTTCCTTTTTTTTTTTTTAATAATAAACAGTGTTAATGATCTTACTGATTTGGTTCAAGAATTTGTATGGCCAAAACAATAATTACATATAATTACACAATTTAGATATATACTCTATAAAGAGTTCTAGCGTCTCTATGTTGAAGCGTTGCAGTTCAACACTGATATGTCCTCACGCGAAGACTCCAAAATGACAGTAGGCCAACGTTCACATAATTTAACATCTTCAGGTGTATATTCCAAGGGAATCTTTCAGTCCTGAAGATAACTTTGCCAGGCAGTTCAAGACAACAAGGTTTAAATTAAGTCCTCGACGAATAATCCACAGTATATCAGTCCAAGATAATCACACGATTTCTATCTATCACACATTGGATCCTATTGATTCCCAGCACTTCACCGGTGCAAAGACTGAAGTTAAAAATTACAGCGACTTCACTCACATGGAATTAACTATAATAAATCTTGGCACTGTGTGGAGCACAAATCTACCATTATTGTGATAAAACTAGCTATCCGTACTGTATAGCTGATTGCAAATGTTGACGGCGCGAAGATAAACTCAAATCTCAAATAATACTGACTTCACAAAGATCCCAAGTCTAAAATAGATATTACTACAGAATCATGCATAAACATAACCATGCACTAGCTGGACCAATTGAAATACCACATAAAATTACTTCTTCTGAATCACATCACTTTCAAATAAATATAACGTTGGGGGAAAACTCCCTCATATTTGAAATCGCTTAGGTTTCCAATGTCGATAAGTAAACAAATGGCATCATCTTTGGTGCACAAGATGACCGCCAAAACTAACATACACAAATTCTTATTAGGCGGTCCCTGGTGACGTCATACCACTGACGGCACCGGCGATCCCATCATGCTCTTATCTGTCCCTTTGGGGCTCTACCTGAACGGTGAGAGATCTGTTAGCGCCCGATTCGAGTAGAAATTCACAAGGTTTGGCTTGGTATTTGTCGGCCAGGACTAGGGTGAAAACTCTTAAGTTCACCGTTGTATGTCCTGAGTCCGTTTTTAGGATTTTTGGATTGCGATTTCGGTGCGAATTCTGGCCCCAGATTCGCTGTGAAACAGCAGGTGACCAGCTTTGGACTGCCCCAATTCGGAACGGTTAAATTTGTCCCCATATAACTATTAAAATACTTTGAGTCAATTTGATTGGTTCGGTGTTGTACACACTTTTTAGGTTGTACTGTTCGGACGCCATTAATACAGCTCTCCTTTGCAAGAGAGGGAGTCGAGGCCGTCCCTGTAAATCATTTTTGCTTTTTATATTCCAGTTATAAATATACTTCGCAATAAAACTCCATATTAGTAGTCTGTATTTTTCTTTAAACTGGTCCAGTCTTCACTGATTTTAATCAGTGTTCAGGGTCACAGTTTCTATCTCCAATTCTTTTGTGTGCCTTACAGATTAGTGTCCAGACACGCTTATCCGTTTGAGGTCCCCCCAGGCCTTTTCTTAGGAAGTTAGTCTGTATTTAGTTAAATCGATTTTATTCCTTTGTAAGGCGTTTTTTAGAATTTAGTTACGTGATCCAGAGGGCTCCCATTGTTGCCATGACGTTTTCTATAGGCTAGACCGATAATTACCTCCAAGGCCCTCTCACTTGACGTCAGGTCGTTACCCTAGTTTTTCGCCCTCTCTTTGTTGGTCTTGACAGTATATTCCTCTTTTTGTCATTCTCTGAAGGACTGTCTTTGTTGTAAATTCAAGGTCCTCTCGAAGAAGGCAATTAACGTGACGTACGTGAGTTGTATCGTGCGTGCTTAGCGCTTTCTAATGACCAACACACGGCTATCTGTGCGGGGATTCCGCTCATTTAGCTTTGAGTGGGATCCCTATGTCCGGACTTGCTGCGCCTTCGAGCGTGTACTAGGGAGTCCCCTGCCTGTCCTACCGTGGGGGCCTTAGCGGGGGGGGATTCTGGAATATGCTTGAGGGCGAACAGGAATTCTCACAAGGATGTTCCCGTATGCGGTTGGCACGGCGCCGGGGGCTACACGTATGTGAAGGTGGCGGCTTGTAGTGCTCCCCCGAGCCTGCGGGTGGGCTTCTGGTGCGTCGGTGGGCTGGCCCGCATCCAACACCACCGCGGCAGCCTTGGCTGCCAGCGCTCCTAATGGGGATCGCCTCCGGGCTTGAACCGCGCTGTGGGAGCGCACTTAGAGCTGCCTCAGTCCCAGGCGTATGGGATAGAGGTGGCCTTCACTGGCCGGGCTTACGCCTCGCCCTCGGTGGCTTTCTTGAAGCTCAACGGGCTGAGGCTGGCGCTTCCCTTTCGGGGGAAGCGCTGCCTCAGGAGCCGCCTCGGTCTTTCGGGACCGGGGTAGTTTCGGGCTCGGATGAGGGCCTCCCCCTTCGGGCGGGAGGTGTTCGCCAGGCTGCGGTTGGCGCTCTCCCTTCGGGGGTGATGCCGCCTCCGGTGCAGGCAACTGCGCCGGGCGATGCTGCAGGCAGTGCTCATCCGCCGGCCCCCGGGGTTGGCTTGGGCTTGAGCACTGGTCCGGACGCGTTCGGTCATCCGCGGCTCCCTTTGGGGAGCTGCGTGGCACCAACCCGTCTGGGTTAGGGGCTTTACCCGCGGCGGGGGCACGTGCTGACCTCGCTGCTGGATGGGTTCCGAATCCGGAGCAGGCGGGGGGCGTTTGCTCTCATGCCTGCGGGGTTGGTTTCGGGACTGACACTGGGGTGCGGGTACCTCCTGCCGTATCTTCCGGGTCACGCGGCCGTGGTCATCCAGTCTTACTGGGGGCCTACTTCCGTGACTTCGCCCCTGCGGCGGGAGGGATCTCGTCCTATGGGATGGGGTGTCCTCAGCTTTGCCGGGCTTGGGTACGGAGGGCCGATGGTTTTTCGGGCCGCCGTGATCAGCCTTCGATTGCTGGTCCCCCGTGGTTGCCAAGACTGGGTTGGGCAAAACAAGGGGGGGGGGCAGGCAGTCCCTGTGGGTTAATGGCTTGTATCATTGGGTACATCTAGGGCAGGCAGCTGCGTACGGGCAGCAGCAGGCTCAGGGTTGACTCGGGGGCGGGCACTTGGCTATCGGGTTCGGTCACCGCCTCCACCAGGCTTTGGGTTCCCGCTTCGACTGGGTACGCTAGGGTTGTTTTGGTTTTTGTGCACCTCGGGCGTATTCCCCCGCATTGCCTTTCGGCATGGTCGGCCCTATGGGCGTTCCAGGGGTGGGCTATGCAGGGTGTGTGGCGGCAGGGTTACCCTCCGGGCTTGGTTCCTGGCGACTCAGCTGCGGTGCGCAGGCTAGCTGCCTGTTGTTGTCACCGGGCGCCTGTTGTCACAGCCAGCTTCCAGTTTCCCCTCCGTTCCCCTCCGTGTTTAGTGCCTGCTTCTGTAGCGTGCACCTCGGGACTTTGGGGTATTCTGTTTAATTTATTTGCTCTTTCCCACCGTTTCATAGGTAAACGGGGACTCGGATGCTTCGTCTGCTTGGGCGACGATGGCTACGAGGAGTGGGTGTCGGGTTGCGGAGGCGGCCAAGGAATCCATCCCCATGGAGAGAGCTGGTGAAAGCATGGTCTATGCTTCGCGTCGAATTCCAGGGTGGGGGATCGTGAGCTCGGTCCACGCCCAGGTGTACGAGATTTTTTCGGAGTCGTCATGGCCTTCGATTCGTTCATGCGCTGAGGGATGGTCTTGCATGGACAGGACCAATCGTGGGTGGCGGCCTGCGGCAGAGATCTCTGCTCAGGCGGCGTTAACTCTGTCTCGGTCTTTTCGAGAAGTGGACCAGTACCTGTCCTCCGGAGATTTTAAGGCGTGGGTCCAGGCGTGCAGAGGAGAGGGGTGATCGGGGTCCTCAGCCGGAGGAATACGAGAACTCTGTGCCGTGCAGGACTCGAGCGGGAGGTCCTCGTGAGCGTCTTCCCTACGGGTGGGCGGGTCATAGCCTGTGGTGGCTTTCTCGTGGTTCTGAGAGGGTGAGCTGGCGGACATCGACGGGCGGTTTCGGTTGCTCATGCGTGTTTGGTTTTTCAGCGACCTCATCTTGAAAGACCATTGAGATTTGCAGGGCATAGGCTCGGGGAGGAGTCACCCGAGTTCGCTTGGGTTGTGTCTCTCGGCCGCGGGCTGGGCTCGCGGTCGCGCTGGACGTGGTCTGACTACTGCGTCAAGCGCACTTGTGTGGCGTCGCGAAGAACGTTCTTGGCTCATCTATGCGGCCCCTCTCTCGGCTGGCCGACAGCCTCAACAGAGGTTTCGCCGTCTGGGTATTCATCTGTTCGGTTCGGGGTTGAATTCTGCCATTGAGCGGGGTGCGACTCTGATCGCGAACGAGAAGACCCTTGTGGTTGGGCTCGCCGAGGTTCAGGGTGGGGGGGAAGGACAAGGCGCCTCCTCGTAGCAGAGAAGGTTTCTTCTAAGGGAGGGCGGCAAGACCTCGCTGGCTTGGCTCTACGACGACTCGCTGCCGAGGCTCCGCCCAGTCTCTTAAGGCGTCCCTCGGGACGTCTGGGGGCAAGCGAAAGCGCGGCAAGGGGGAGAGCCAAACTTTTAAGCATTCTTCTTGCTCAGGAGGAGTCGGCCCATTTGACGGGGTTGCGAACGCCGATTCTGCTCCGGGACCTGTGTCGCACGGAGCGTCCGCCGGGGTTACCACTCCGGTGGTGCGGACGCTTAATTCCGCATCGCTGACGAGAAATCGTCGGCGAGGGCTGGGTGAGGAGCGGATATCCTGACGATTACTGTCTGGAATTGTCAATGCCATCCGCCACCACGTCATATGTCAGGAGTGTCACGCGGCTCCCCGCATTTTCAGAGATGCGTCAGGTGCCTGCGTCCATAGAGGACCCTCCGACGCAAGCAGGCAATCGTCCCTATCCCTCTCATTTTCGAGGGGGGGGCTTGGTTGGGTCGAGCTTCTTCCTAGCTCCCAAAAAGACGGACGATTGCGGCCGATTCTCAATTGAGCCGCTCAATCGATCCATCTGAAATTTTGGATGGGGACGTTGGCCCACGCTCTCCGACGCCTATTAACGTTAGGCGACGTCCTGGATCTCAAGGACGCATACCTCCCACTTCCAATTTGAACGGGGAGAACCGAATCTGTACGCTTCCGGTATAGAAGCAGTAGCGTACCAGTTCGGATACCTCCCGTTCGGCCTGTCCACGGCGCTGCGAGTCTTCACTCGTGTGGTCAAGGGCCATTGGCTTTCGGTTCTCGGACGGCAGGTGAGCAACCTTTTGTACCTACTGGAGACGGTTGATCTACAGCCCACGAGGGTTCTCGCTCTCGCCCACGCCAAGTGGGTGGGGCAGGGGGTTCAGGAAGTTGGAGTTCTTCGTGAAATTTTCGAAATCCAACTTCGAACAGAGTCAGTTCCCAGTTTCTTTTCGGAGAGCGCAGCGGTTCTTCAAATGGCCGTTGTTATTCCAGAAGGGTGTAACCATTATTATCAATGTGCTCCGCTCCTTTCCGGGGTCAGACGAGCTTGTGCTTTGGCTTGGCCTGGGTTCAGGGCCTCATGGCCAGCCTTGTGGAATCGTGCCGTTTATGTGCGGCATAGTATGTGCCCAATCCAGCTGCACCATCTTCCGGCAACGGACAGTCTGGACCTCCTGGTCCCGATGACTGCGATTGTGAGGGACGCTCTATCCTGGTGGAGGTTGCCCAGAAATCTCCTCCGGGGCGTGAAGTTCCTTCCTTCCCAGCCCAGCCTCCTGGCTACTTATGAGTCGGGTCAGGGCTGGGGGCGGTCACATTCGGAGAGACAGTTTCGGGCCGATGGTCGGCCACGGATCGGGCTCTTCACATCAATGTCCTGGAACTGTTAGCAGGGATTTTATCTCTTGTTCATTTCGGGACTTGGTGGCCGGTGGCAAGATCCTCATCGGATCTGACAACACCACCACGGTGGTGTCGTACATCAACTGGCAGGGTGGAACGAGATCTCCCACTCTTTTTCTCCTCACAGGTTGGTGCTTCGAGAGGGGGGATCCACGTTTTTGCAGAGTTCACATTTACGGTGCGGTTCACAAGTCCACTGCGGACTGTCTATCTGGAGGGGACCTGGAGTGGTCGCTGTCTCATCGTGTAGCGCAACAGTTCTTCCGGGTTCTGGATGCCCTGTCGATAGATCTGTTCGCGTACGCCGAAAATGCCTAACTTCTGACGTGCTGCTCCCTGGAACGCGTTCCCGGAGCATGGGCGTCGGGCTCTATCTGGACTGGTCGGGGATGAAGATTCACGCTTTTTCCCCGATCCCACTCACACGACGCGTGGGTAGACTTAGTAGGAAGGGTCGACTGCGACGAATACTCGTTGGTTTCCTTCTGGCTTCTGTAGCCGTGGTTTTAGTCGCTGTGAAAAAAACTGTTTACAGGGTCACCGACGGACGTTCCCGCGGGAATCTCATGTCCTGTGGGAAATCACAATGGGATTTCCAGACGATCTGGTGATGGTTACTCTGTCAGCGTGGCTCGCTGTCAGGGAAACGTTCCCGACACAAGCTTTTCTAGTGGCGCATGCCGATTCTGGCGGCCAAGGGGATGGCGAAGATCCCCGCACGTCGCTTATTTTAATCGATGGCGGGTCTTCGCTAAGTGGCGCAGGACGAAATCAATTTTGTCCGGCCATCTTCCTCTGTTCATTCAGATCGCAGACTTCCTGAGTTCTTATTCAGTAGTGGCCTAGACACGAACACAATCAAGAATCGCAGGTTGGCGGTTCGGTTCTTTCACTGAGGAACGGCCCCTGGGGCTATACCGAGAGGTGATGAGTCCTTGAACCGCTTGTTGGCATATTTTACCACCAGGTCGCAACGAGGCCAGGTATTGTTTTTGTTTGGGGCCTGAGTGGAACTTGTACCGATCAGGCCTACGGAGTTCTTGAAAGGCGTACCGTAAGAGCGATTGGCTCGCCAGTCCTGGCCGCTGTTACTTCCAAAACTATTTTCCTGATGGCGGGATGGCGTCAGGGCTGTCGCGCCCCGAATTGCACGCATTGTCTGCGTGGGGCGAAAAATTTTTAGTCTTTGGACGTTTCCGTGCCACTCTCCATTTCTGCCCGTGTCTTCTCCAGTATGAACGACCTGGCTTCAGGTGGCAACCCCTTGCTTTTGCCGGACAAGCGGGTGAGTTTTCTGCCGTAAGGGTGGACTGGCTATGGTGTCCGATTTTTACCTCTCCCGTATTAAGACCCTTCGTAAGACACGTTGGGTCTGCGAGGTAATCAATGGGCCTTAATGCGGTTGAATGTAGGCGAACGTGCTACGGGCTCACTCAACCAGAGCGGGGCAAGTTCGATCTTTGCACGCTGGCCTTCCGCCATAGGACAAATCATAAATACTGTTGGCTGACGCTCATCTACAATTCCTTCATAACAAAGTACATGAAGGATTTGAGTCCTGAGGCGGCGGTTTTTCTCGCCGCGTCCTCGGACAGCGTGGGTGTGATTAGTTCAAGGGAAGTCGATTCCCGGGACTCTTTACCGGAATTTATCTTATAGGGGGACGGGGAGCGAAAGTGGGGCGTACTTGTTCTAGGCCTTTATTAGCTTTCGCACTCTGTATATCCTAAGGTGGTGCTTACCCGCGGACGCTCTTTGAGGGTAGCTTTCGGGTTCGTTCTACGCTTTGGTTTCTATTCGAATCGTGTTAGTCTGTATTCGGGCGACAACTTCCTCCGGCCTATGGCGGTTGCTATGCTGGAAAAAGGGGTTTTTCAATGTCGATGCAATTTGTTATTATCGACATTGGAAACCCTAAGGAGATTTCAATATGAGGGGGTTTGTTCGAAAACGTATTGTTTTCTTAACTCCCGTGATTTGGAAATCTCCTTTTTCCAATGTCGATCCCTTCCCACCCAGCCCCACTGGTTGTCGCACGAGAGGTGAGCCTATGGGTTGCGGGAAAGAGAACGAGCATGATGGATCGCCGGTGACGTCATTGGTATGACGTCACCAGGATCGCCTGAATAGAAATTTGTGTTATGTTAGTTTTGGGGTTCATCCCGGTGACCAAAGAGGGTTGATGCACTGTTATTATCGACATTGGAAAGGGAGATTTCCAAAATAACGGGATGTAGTAATGAAAACAATAATGTTTTCGAACATCCCTGATCTTACAATGTTTTGACTGAAAACATAAACATAGTTTCTAAGTTTAGCATCCTTGGGGATTTTCCCCACTTCCCCTTGGGCAATCTAAACAGGTGCACTTAGCAAAACAACACTAGGGTATATTCCCCCTTTCTCTCTTTTTATAGTAAACAAAGTGCTTTTCCCGTGAGAACTCTTTTCTCAAATAAAATGAGGAAAATAATATTTTAAAAGTGTAATCAGAGAAAACTGGAGGCATATAAAAACATACACTGGCCAATTATCAAAAAACAGATTGCATGATGGCTTTTAACACACTAGCAATATGAATTTCAGGAGCCTTATCAATTAAGGATACATTTAAGGACATTTTAGAAAAGTGTGTGCACAAAGATTGTGCAGACATATTTCTAAATAATTACCAATATATTAAAAAGGGGGATTGTTACCCGATTTAAGTCTATTAAATTTTTCATATGATATATGGACTCTCAACTAAAAACCCCACTCTAGCAAATGACTGAGATAATCAGTGAAATATACTTCATAGGTAAATCTAGTCGAAATTTTAACTAGATTTTATAGTTCAAATATCTTTGTTAAATATCAATAAAAATTTGAGGACTATAAATTGTTGTATTTCACCGGAATTAAAAAAAAAAGGGGGGCAAAAAAAGAAATAATGTAATTTTATTTTTTGTTTTAACATATGCATTAATTTCTTCAATTTGACAAGAATCTTGTCACATTCAACAATTTTAAGGTTGAAATTTGACTTTAGAATTCTAGTGAAGTCATATTTTACACGCAATGTGACTAGGTGTTTTAGAGTGTAAGTTTGCGTTGTGGATAGTTCAATTGTGAGAGCTAAAAACTGATTGTAATCCCCATAGAGTTACTGTGTAAAATTCAGTATTGGGTGAGTGAGACTAAAATGGGGCCAATTTTTTGCTCATAACATCCAAACAAAACCATCCTTAGCCCTAAGATTTCACCGGGTAAATGAGCAAAAGATAGTAGCTTCTTCTGATACCAAAATTTGACCATTTCCAGCAAAATCTGGGATTTGGGGACAAGGCTATTAGCGACTCGGACCATGGAGCCTTAATCACACCCGAAGTGAATAAACCCAAAGTTTTATTGTAATAAAAAAGCTAATTTGTATTTTCTGTAGTGCATGGACAGAAAATACAACATAGTTCTGAAAAGGTTGATTAGGACAAGTTCATACAAGTTCAAAACTTAGGTTTTGGTACGGCGGTCCGGTGGTAAGTATTTACCAAAATGTAGTCTGTGTCCAGACTGAAAAGCTATTATCTAAAACATGGTCCTGCGCTAGAGATTAAACGTTATCAGTCCGTTATAACGAATGTGTGTAATGAACTCTAAATCTAATATATTCCGGGAAAAAAAAGGGGTTCTATGGAGAATTTTTGCATCAGAGGGTCCGGTTACTATGTTTTATTTTGAATTTGTATTGTAATT
This sequence comes from Ophioderma brevispina, assembly GCA_023653785.1. Classification (NCBI taxonomy): domain Eukaryota; kingdom Metazoa; phylum Echinodermata; class Ophiuroidea; order Amphilepidida; family Ophiodermatidae; genus Ophioderma; species Ophioderma brevispina. The sequence goes on from JAMKCH010036323.1 coordinate 10,986, forward strand.
GGGTCTGAACTTATAGAACCTCGCGCGAAAATGGAACATTTTTGTTGGGGTACTTCGGGTGCTCGACGACACGGAAAAATGAACAACACACTCTCTACGGTTGATCCACTTTTCCCAGCAATGCCTTTCGGTATTATTCCAGTTTGGAATTTTCCAACACTGTTTTCAATTTTACGCTTTCTTTTTTTTTCAATTTAGAAACAGGATTACGTACTTACAAGCCCGCCGTTATGGTTTGGTATTATTTCTATCTTCTTGTCCTAGCGGGACTCTCCGAAATGTTCTTGGTAGGGTTCTACCATCAATCATGTACAAATTGGGGAAATTTGTATGGTGATCCTCAGAAAAAATTGTATGAAATAATAGAGAGTTAAAATAAATGCAGTTTTTAAACTTTCTAAAAAAAAACACAGGACTAATCCACTCAGTGCCTTCTCAAGGATTTGTCATTGGGCGGTAGCTGAGTCAGGCCCTCGGCACATGCACAGTGGAGAATGAACCAAAAGTGGCAGTTGTACAATGAAAGATCAACATCCCCCAAATGTAACAACCCTTTTGTTGCAGAACGGCCTAGAAGATGGATCAATGGGACAACATTATATTTTTTCTCTTGTCAGACGTTAATAGGCAGAATATTTTTTGAGTTAGCTCGTGTTCGCACGCAAGCCAAATTGGTAATTTGGATTTTTTAATTGGGCACAAGTGAGCTGAAGTTGGTCTTGTACAACTGTTTATTTCACAGGAATCTTCCGATAAGTAAATGTTATTTGGACGTTATCGTGTTGAAAACATGTTCCACTTTTAGTTAAGGACACAATGTTAATTTTGATAAATGAGAATGTCAGGTTTCTGCCAAAAAACAATTCATGAAAACTTTCAAAACACTTGTTTAATCTGTAGGTAGAATAGAAAGCACTTTGGCTCCGCTTCATAGTATAAAACCAAGGAAAATGGAAAATGCCTCCAAATGGTTTCCGTAGTATAAAGTGGTTCCGTCGAAAACCAAACAGCAGGCAAATTAGTGATCGATGGATTGTAGTTCATAAACATGAATCATTTAAGCATTTATTATTTTCCCCAAGACAATAGGTTCATTGTACATAGGGATCTTTGATCAGTAAGATTACCCAGAATCCTCAAACTAAAAATATTAATACTTATACAAGAAAAGAAAAAAAAAAATGCAGTGTCGTGATCGTTTGCATAACTCTTCTTCCACGGTATTACACTAAGTATATTACACAAAACCAGGCCTACCTAAACAAAAAGGGCAAAGGTTCCCACTTTACTTCCATTTTGATCATATATAATAAAAGGTCCCAATTAGAGGAAGAAATTTGACCAGAAAGTCACTTTTTTATGAGATGGTCAAAAGTAAAAAAGGCCCATTTTAAGGGGGTTCGGTCCACTTTATGACAAAAACGTCCACTTTTCAAAGTCCTTAAATAAATCCTGCATTCAGCCCTCCATCGAAGGATTACCCTGCGCACTTATTGTGTATCATCTGTCCAAAAAAAAGATTTATAATAGAGTGTTGTAGAAATACATCAAGAAGAAAACAGGGGATGCCATTGACATGTTCTTATGTTATGTTAAGTTAGCAGTATGTTATAAAATAACATACAGCAGCTTTTTTGTCGTTATGCAAGAAATTGCAGAAGAAACATAGAGATTAATTGGTCATTATATGTGTCTGTAATCTGTGTGGTCTGTGGTCAAAAAATGTAACCCTAAATATATTGAATGCCGTTATAGTCCGTTAAGGGCTATTGATGAGTGTAAACTGGTGGAAAAGGAGGGGGGGGGTGGTGTGACATGTGGTGACCTCAGTGTGACCTTTGACCTTGGCCGGGTCAAAATGGTAAACTTAATATTATGCATGCAGTTTGAGTTCCATAGGGCTACGATGATGTAAATTGGTGGAAAGTAGGGGGCGGGTGGGGTGACATTTTGGTGACCTTTGGCCCCATTCCAATTCGCGATGGCGGACGACACTTGCGGTCCCCGAACCGTTGATGTTTTTTTTGACCATGGGTGATTAATTTTGCAGAAGAGAAGAGGAAAACTAAAAATGGAGGCTAGATAGGAGGTAACAAAATTGCAGTGTTACAATAGTATATGGAGGCCTTTTTTGCAGATACTTGCAATGTGACAATAGATGTCGTGAGGCATTTTTGACAGGAGTATTTTTTCAGGACACTTGGGAACATTCTCTTGAAATAAAAGTAGGGTAAGTACATTCTAAATCAAACACTCACATAGCTAAAAATTTCAATTGCAGGATTTAAAGCAAATTTGGTCAAATACAACCAGCTAGGAAACTAGACATTAGCAGCCTGTATGATAGATTGATATCATGAACTAGAATGAATAGTACATTGACAACATGATTAGTGTCAATGTTAGTGCGCTCGTACTTTTTCAGAAACTTTGTATCAGTTTTTGTGTGGTTAGAGTTTAGTCCCCGTCCCCATTATGCTGATGACACAAGACTAGCCTTCACTTTCAATACCCACCACGTGCGAAACAACGAGGTGACCTAATTTGGAAATGCTAGCTTTGTCGGTGTTTAAACCATTTTGCTCCACCGAACATGGCAAAAAGATACATTCCTGACTTAACCCAAGGTTTTATGGAGTAAAATGACAGGTTTTTTCCATATTTAATCAAAAGGGGGCCTTAGATGAAAAGACAATTATATTTTTTGAGGGATAAACTGCATGTATTTATAGGTTGGGGCATATTACTCTCTAAATGTAAAACGACGTGCAAATTTCACTCCCCAAAAGAGTGAAACTCTTGTAAAGCACTCCAAAATGAGTGGTTTGTATTAAAAGACGAATTTCCAATGTGAAAAGAGTGAAAATCAAATAAAAAGACGTGGATTTCCCCACTTGTTTTGAGGAGTTTATTGTTAAAGGAGGGCAACACCTTTTGAGGAGTTTTCAACGAAGGACAACACAAAAAACGAGTGGAAAGTCCACTCTTTTTGGATTGCTTTTACGTTTTTTGAGTGGAAATTCGCTCCTTTTTAAGTACAACCCACTAATTTTTGAGTGGTTTACAAGCGGCCTCTTTTGGGGAGTGAAATCATGATTAGTGTCAATGGTAGTACGCTGTACTATTTCAGAACTTGTATCCGTTTTGGGGGTTAGAGTTTTAAAACTTCTGATTCTTGTTGAACAAATGACTTAGCGTAAACTTTTTCACATACCCACCACGTGCGAAACCAAAAATGAGGTGAACCTAATTTGGAAAAATGTTGCCTTTTTTTTCTTGTTGTGGTAGTTATACCATTTTGATTGCACCACCGAACATGTCCAAAAGAAACATTCCTGGCTTCTTATACAAGTTTTTCTCCCGGGTTTTTATGGAGTAATATTGAAGCTTGTTTTTCCATGCTTAATCAAAAGGGGGGAAGCTTAGATGAAGCAATTATATTTTTGAGAATAACTGCGTGTATTGAGAAAGGGTTTGTGGCATATTAGATTTCATTTGTTGATCGTGAATCTGACATACCATTAGAAAAGGGTAATGGATATAGCAACGGCTTGAATTTGAATTTGCACATTATCATCCACAGTAGCCCAATAAGATTAGAATGCAAACATTTTTATTTTTTTGTTTAATTTAAAAAGGGAAAAGTGAATTGTTTGCCAAAAAAAATGGTCAAATATATCCCATTCCCCAGGTTGTAAACAATGATCTGCTCTCCGAATGACAGTCATGCCTGCAATGAGATGAGCAGATTTATTTTTCCCCATTCCTTAAAAAAATGGTTTTTTACTGTTCTTTTGTTTGCTTTCACAAATTTTGCCCCAACCTGGATGAAAAGACAGTCATCCTCCAAAGTCATTTTCTATTCCCAGCCAATTGCCAGTTGATCAATCAAATTACCTCAGAAAACAAATAGGTTTGAAATCTCCCAATGTGACATCTACTTAAGAGTTCAGAATTAACTTGATGAGGAAACAAATTAGGAACATGGTGACATTATGCCCTCCCTTTCTGAGACCCTTGAGTACATGAGATGTTAACGCACTATGACAGGCTGTATTTCCTAATATGGTAGAAGGCTTTTATCATTTCAAACTGCAACATCAGAAAATGTCTCCATGTTTCCATGAATTGACTCACAAAATTCTAAAAATAGAATTCAATTCATTTTTTGGCATTTTTCAAGAGCACACAGACCCTAGAATGGTTCAAAATTGTGCCCAAATTTGTATAAAATGTAGCCTTACCTAGTGCTCACAGCGTGTGTCACAGCCATGACATCAAATTATGTTTCAAATAATGTACATAGCCAGATTATTATTATTATGTGAGTACCACTTAAAGACACTATCAGTGATTCACTCGAAAGAGTAAAAATATTTGAAATTTGCAGGAATAGCATAAAATTGAAGGATAAGTCTGTGTGATTCTCATAAGTTACTTTTTCCAACTGAAGAATTACCAGAGGAGGAGGAGGACGGTGGTATTCAAAGATATGACTCTCCATTCAATTGCGTGTTGTAGCGGGTGTCCGTTCGGACAGTAATCACTAAAATATTCGATTTTGTGCTTATTGCGTTGCTTCTGGCCTTATCATTTGCAGGGTATGTTAGGGTTCCCGTACTTGTTACAGACATGCAAAAATCTGATTTTTGATGATTTTGTTGAGTTTATGATTAGCAAATCACTGATAGTGACTTTAAGTAGCCATAGAGTAACCACCTATGAGCACAATATCACAGACCACAAGATTGGGAAAAGGCCCCTACTACAGCAGTTTAAGGTGGGGGCCCCTTTAGCGTCGCGAAGCTACATATTGTTGCACTTTAGTGCGACTATGGAGTGTTTGAGGGGCCCCAAGAGCAATATTTTAGGGGGGCCCTGTCAGCAGCTGCTGACACTGCTGACTCTTAAATCCGCCACTGATTGGGGTATTCATCTCTCAGATCTGATGTCCGATACAAAAATCGGTTAATCTCTAGCTTTTACATCTTATTCTACTAAAAACTCAATTTTGTCCCAAAGTGGATTTAACTTAAGCCCTTTGGGAAATGAACTCTTCATACGCAGTACCTAAACCACAGTCCACTGCAAATCATTGTCTCCCCTACCATTTTAGAGGTGACACTTATATATGGCTGTTAAGACCCCCAAGACCCCATTTTTGTTAGAATATTATCACAGTCAGAAAAAGGACCCCTTATTGATATTTGTTTTAAAAACCTTACTTGTGAGAAAGTTAGCGGTGACCCTTATGTCAAGGGTTTGTTAAGACTTGCATTTTCGACTCTGATTTTCAGCATTGGTCATTCCAAAGACCATGAGCCTGGTTTGGAAGAACCATGCCTTACCCCCCCCTGATCCATTTCAGATTTGAGTGCCCCCCCCCCCCTCCGATTCATATCCAGAAAAAAAGGGGGCAAGAGTTTCAAACTCTAAAGAGTGTTAATTCCCAACCACTAACTGGTGCACTTGCAAATCTGTTGGGTAAAAAGTGGTTGTTGGGCAAATACCTTGATGTTGTTCAAAAATGGTCGGCTGCTTACTGAGCGATCAGTAAATCGCATGCATAATTTTGTGGATGCGGTATCTCATTGGCAGTAGGGTTTGGGGGTTTGATAACAAAAGACTTTTAGGGCCTATTACAATATATAATATTTTATTGTAATTGCATATAATTATTTTGACCTAGTATGTTGGTTACAATTTGTACCCAACTTTTGTTTCTGTTGAGATTTGAACCAACGTGGTTCATATATCAACCCTATAAGCAGTTATGTCATCATATTTTATACATTATAAGTCAAGTAGGTGGGAACTTCTTTCTAATAAATTCGTGATGATGTTGTGAATATACAAAAATGGTGAGTTGAATCAAAATGGGTTAGGAGAAGTGAGAAATTTGGTTTATTATATCATCTACTAACAGGCAAAACAGAGCGGGGAAAAAAAAAATTTTATCTGTTAAAAGCAAAATACATGTACACATAAAAAAAATTTAAACACGTTGCTTAATTTACTTTAATTAAAAATAAAAATGTTATTATATTTTATAAAGACAAGCACATGGATTCAAATCCTTTACATTCGTGTGGTATAAACCTCCTACCAAAGAAAACATAAGTTGAAAGTATCTTCCAAGCGGGAAGCAAAAAGAGCATACATATAGTCACTGTTGAACCAAACATATGGAACATTTTTAAGAAACCAAGACACATTTCACATGTTCTCTCTCTCTTCAGTAAAACAAATTGGCATGTCCCACACATGATTCCATGAAACAGATTTCGGAATAGGAGAGAATCAGAGGGTGTTTGGATTCAATCCAATAATGCATTGGCAATTTGCCTCCTATACTGTACTGTATAAACACAGTCAGTACTTTGTGATTAAAAGGTGTTCCAGAAGGTTTAAAGAAACCACAAGTGCATTTTCAGATCCATGCAAAAAAACCTTAAGTACAACGCTTTGTGGTCAAAAATGACGGCGAAAAAAGTCAAGCCTTTTTTTATGTGTTAAGAATAGGATTTTTGTGAGGATCACCATGACCCTATTGAGGGGAAAAATTTTCCAAAACTGGTGCATTGTGGGATTGACTCCAACCACCCTCTGGAGTGAGTGTCATTTGATCCTGCTTCCGTCGTAAACAGTCTCTAGGCTATTGTTGTATGTTTCCTCTGTTGTTGCCTATTTCATTTAGGGATCTCTAAGTTGATGGTGATCCAGAGGTTTTCATGTGTGGAAAGGGCATGTTGTTCCTTGTTGAATAACTATGATCCTGTTATATCCACGTTAATCCAAATCTTCAGACTTGGGATTAAATGAAGGGATAAGGGATGCCTTCAAGACATTCCGCTTGTGTTTATTGAGGTTGTGAATACTGTTGTGAACCAAAATGCCGTGGTATCAGGAAATATTTTGGAAATGTGATTTCATAATCTCATAAAGTTCACAGGGATGATGGCATCATAGTTCACGGAATGAAGTGAAGTGAAATGTTATGAAAGTTCGGGTTCTTCCAACTGTCAGTCAAAAGATATAGCACTATTAGTTTCAGCTTTGAAATAATGTTCAACATGAACCCTTTTGTCCCTATATGCAATCTCACTTAGACTGGTTTCGAAAAAGTTCTTTGACTTCCACAGGAACCTTTGTGGATCTTGAAAGAATTATTCAGGTTTTACAAACCCTCAGGTTCTTAAATGAAAAACATCTCAGATTAGCACAGTATTCTGCTCAAAATAGGTTTTAGAACTTTTCAGTCAAGAAACCTTTAATTATGAGTATTTTGGACCAGAGTTCTTAGTAGGTTCGGTATGCTTTAAAACAGTTCTCAAAAGCAAAAAAATGTAGGCTGTAGAGCTTGCAGAGTTTTTGCTGGTATAGAACCATTTTGGTAAGAAGAGTTCTATATAGAGGACAACGAAGGTTTCTATGTAGAACACTTATTTCAAGAGTATTCTTATGCCCTCTTTTGGTGTGTGATGACAAGTAAAACCACTGTTCTTTTAACAAAAACCATTGTCCAACGATGGTCATATTTTGTGAAAATGTAGCAGCAAAAGCACGATATGAAAAAAGAGGCTTAACCCTAACCTGACGGCGGTTCTGGTGTGTCGCTGGCCGGCCGCGATTTCGTGCCATGTGAGTTCTTGGTTTGATGATGTCATCGCACTTCTGGACTGAGTGCATTTTTCTCAATTAACACAGTGAGTTTTGGTGAGATTAGTTAGTTGCTAGGTTAAGGATGGCATCAAGTTTTGTTCCCATATTGTCGTTTGAAGTTGGCGGGTAAATTTAAGTCTAATGAAGAAACAGGGAGCATGCATCAAATATTATGTTCTGCAGCCAGATACTTTTTTTTTCTTTCTTTTTTTTCTCCTTGTCTTTTTTCTTTCTTTTTTTTAAGGTGTGGATCATGATTTTAATGTGCCAAGAGATTTCTTTAAAATTTGATATATAGACATTCATTTGTGCTGATGACAAATCTGACTAAAAAATAGGGCTACCGTATTCATTTTTGAGAAAAAAGACTATTCGAAAAGTACATTTTTGCTCAAAAATTTTACATATTACCACGCAAATCTATGGGAAAAATGTTATGCACCGATACTAAGTCCAAAAAGATAACAAAGGGGCCAACGTTTTTCTGATTCCACAATGTTTAGGTTTAAGTGAATTACTGGAAAGTACCGAAATAAAAAATGGTGTTTTCACCGTATTAGTTTTCCTGCAAATCGTTTAAAAAGGACATTTTTAGAGGGAAATTTGTCTTTACTAGAGACGCTGAGCTCACGTTATTTTACGCAATAGCCACGGCAGCAAAACAAAAAATTGGTGTGCGTGAAAGGGAGAGGCGAAGCATAATAATCAGGGCTTCTTAGACAAAGTCCTAGCAACCAAAGAGTTCTATGTGAATATGAATGCGTTGTTACAAATTTGAGTAAACACAGAGGGGTAAAATCGGCTCCGGATTTAGGAATGAATGCACACTTGCTCATCTCCGAGTTTATTAAAGTCGGCTTGCACTTAAACTCCTTAGAAACCAAATCTAATGCCAACACCTTAAAGAATTTTTTCACAATTTTTAAGTTTTGGGAAATTGCATGGAAATTGTTAAAGTCGAACTCAAGAATTTCGAATGGGGTAATAATGAAAAATAGTCAACATTAGAACTAAAGATAGGACCTAAAATGCAACCAATCCGAAATTTGGAGGAATCGGATTTTTCGTTTTGATGCAGTAAACATTTGTGTAGTATACGTCCCATAGGATACTGTGTATTACAAAAATTCCGGATCGGAATTTATAAACAAGTTGTGATTTCTAGGAAGGAATTTGTTTAAGTTAGCCAATTCACACAGTGATTAGTATAGGAACAAGCATTATGAACATGCAAAAAACACCACTTTTTTTGGAAATTGAGGGCGCCCTCCTCAGGGAAATCTCTGAGTCGGCCTTTAATGTTGCAAAATCTGCATCACACATAAGGTAAAACTATTTTGCTGCATCTTTGCATTTGATGCTACAACTTCAAGTTAGAAATATGGTTCCATAACTGTTTATAGGAATAATATAGAGGCTATTTTACATCTCCTCTCGCATTAAGATCATCCATGGCTCGATTGCTAAGAGCACTTTCACGTAAACCCAGCGTTACCGGGGAAAAGTGTGGTTTGTCATACGAAAGGTTACTATTTCTCATTTATGCTGAATGTGAATATCGTAGGGTTTAAAGACCGTGTTTGGTTTGATATTTTGAGTGAAAAAGTGCAGCTTTTGATGAACCAATAGTAATGTTATATACATAGGTTCTATGGGGCTTACAAACATGAATTTTCAGCTCTAATATCAAAGGGTGAAATTGGATTTGATTTATTCGGACAATGTCCTGGAGAAGCCCAAGAAGCCTCGACAGGAAGCTTTTTTCCACTGGGGTCCATTTTACCGGGACGGAATTGGGCCGACAGCCAGGGGTAATCACGCTACTCTTTTCGACACTGACTGTGAGTGCTATGCCACAGGTGTGACCCTCTGTACATGGGACCCAACGGCTTAACGTCCCCTCCGAAGGACGTGGTATTATCATGGTTCATTGCCCAAGTCCAACTGAACCATTGGTGAGAGCGAATTCCAATTCAATCAATAGTCTCTGTACGATTAAATCCAGAATTTGGGACCCGATTTAACTCCCTGCAATGGTCCCAACAGGGATTGAACAGGGGACCTCTAGCACCAATGGCTAATACCCTAACCATGGCCACATGCTCTCCTAATTATTGGTATCAAACTGTGCCTAGGGGTGTAGTTGAGGTTAAGGTCATTCTGTCAAAAGTGAATGAAAAACTCATTAAGTTGGGCATCCGGCTAATATCTTGTAAGGTTGGATGGCCAAACTAAAGTTTGGATATATGTAGGGATGACCTTTCTTATGTAAACACCGAAAAGGATATGTTGGAATCAGGTGGCGGTGACGTTAAGACAAACAGAAATTGCTTTCAAACAGGAAATGTGCTTTTTTGACTTTGTCTGTCGTTAGAGAATAATGTTCCTTCAATGATGAATGAAATAATTTCCTTGGGTAATTCATGGAGTTTTCTGCTTGTATTGTTGTTGGCGTCTTTTCTTTTCTGAATTGCCAAACAACCGATGTGTGTCTGCATTGTTCTTGAGAACATCACTGGAATTCTTTTCGAGCTGCATTAGTAAGACCGAGCAATTATATAAGATCTGTCAACATCACCAATTTCAATCCTAGAATTTGATGTTTCCCAATCTTACAGATCTCAGATTTCTTCAAATTTTTGAGTAGGTCTCACATTGAAGCAATATTTGCAATTCTATTTTTTTTTTCATGAAAATAGGTTTGAGATCTAATGATTCAATTTTAAATTAAAGGGATATGCAGTGATAATGCGAGAGAATCAAAAAAAGTGGAAATGCATTTTTTAGCTTATAATCAAAAATAACCATGTACAATTCATATACCTACTTTAATGTAGGAACAAAAAGACCAAATAGTGAAAAAATGAAGTATTTGAGGAAACTTATATCCCAGAGGGCACATGTGGTGCAGTGGATCAGCGCTCGTCTCATAATCATAAGGTTGTGGGTTCGAGCCCCGCTGTCGCCAATGTGTTGTGCACTTGGGCAAGGCACTTTACCTCGCTTGCCTCTCTTCACCCAGGAGTATAAATGGGTACCGGCATATGCTGGCAATGCAAAACGACTCGCTGTGCGGGAGGAGTGGCGAACCCCCCACAGCAACATTATATGAGGGAGTCTGCCCAAACGCCAATGACAGAGAGATGGGCACTCCGCCTGCGGACGCACCATTTGCATTTTATATCCCACAAATAGACATAGCAGTGATGACAACTCAAAATTTACACTAAACAGCTGATTGTGTTTGACACCAGTACAGAATAACAAAATCATTAATATTTGTGTTTGAAGTCAAACTGTACAGGTCACGGTGCACATATTACGCTTATAAATCTGGGATATTCATAGGGAAAGGCTTTTATGATCTGAAGTCAGAATTTTGATACGCACATATAGAAATTTAAGTTTAGCAGCCATAGAGTGTATTTTGGCACAACGTGGAGCCTATTACATCTAAGACAAAATGTGTCTAATAAAAATAGTGGCAAAATGAATGGGGCCATTTTCCACTGAGAGGATCAAACTTGCAGTTATAAATCACAGTACAGCAAGGCCTAAATACGTGTCTAATCCATCACAATGCAGCTAACCTATGAAAGCCACAGATATTCGGGTTATGCCATTCAAAAAGGAAGCAAGCTCCAAATTAATCATCATTAATCATTTTCAATCATAATAATATAGCTATTTAGTTAGTATCATTGGATTTTTTATTGATACTTTGTAATCAGTTAAATATCAGTGTGCAGGCCTTTTGGTGAACCCAGCTATATTAAAAACAGTTTTATGTATAGGTCCTACTTTACCAGTACCCAACTCCCATTCCGGAAGAATGCCATACTATTTTTTTCACTTTTTTTTAAAAATAAAAAATATTCTGTTCAGCCAGATGAAACATAATAATTCAATCCTGATCATTTATTTAGACTGATTGGGAATACTTATGTCAAATTTCTATAGTCAAAATCAACTTCATCAGAATGAGACCGATTTTCTGATCTGACTGAAAATTGTACTCGTTGCAGCATCAAAGCTATTTGTTTAAATTTGGCTGTGTGCATGTGTGGGGTTTGCCCCCCAGCTGACTGAATTTTGTACAGGACACAACATGAGATAGCCCTCTAGTAACCAATCAAATAGTGCTCTATATCTCTGTACACCATACCACATTCTTACAGCACCTCTGACTTGTTCATTAGATGCATTTACCTTCCAAGTGACCAATAAAAAATATAGTGCTTAGATGCTAATTAATAGATAGGTAGTGCTCAGGGTAAACTAATCTTTAACTTTTTGGAACACCCTGTATTGTCCTAATTGTCATGAAATTACGTTCACCTGCACTGTTTCAAAGTTTTTATGGTAGTCTTGCACATAAGTACTTAGATTTGTGAGTGAAATCAGAAACAATAATCTGCTAAAATCATCAGGCGTAATGCTTGGAGAACTTTTCGTCACCCGCTGCCCTCTATAGAACACTGTGTAGATTCTTAAAATTTATGTATCCGGTATGCCACACATACATAACATGATTATGTTAAGTATGCTGCTCATGCCGATCAAGTTTTCTTGCAGCTTTTTCTACATTCGTACAGTAGTGTGTAGGAATCTATCTTTCTAATGTAAGAGTGAATTTTCACTCTAACAAAGTGAATTCCACTCTAAAGGAAGTAAATTTCAAATAGGGCAATTTTGATTGGTTTGCTCCGCAACTCCTGTTATATCCTTAAAGCCAACAGAGAAGCGTGAGAAAGTGGTCCATATTCTTTTAGTCCATATTTCATTTCCTTAAGATGCACATCCTCACCTCGACCAAATCAAAGTAGTCCACTGGGCCTCATTTAAATGTGGCAAACACTTCAAAACCAATTTTCCTTCCTTTAAATTTGATCGAGCGTTAACGATAATTCATCAACGTCATCATATCCTTGAGATTGCCTTTGGGCCATTAAAGCCATACAGAAATACAGAACAGCATGTCCAAGGTCGGTTTAATCCACAAAACACAAACGGTATCGCCTAAATTCCACTACTCTCACTCATCGGTAAACATTTCATATAGAAGTCCCAAGTATGCAAATGAGGTATTACAATTGATCCCGTCATGCGTAATAAATGGCAATACGTCATTTGCATACTGGGGACTTCTATATGAAACATCTACCCACTCAGTGCAATACAGCCATCAATGCACTATTGACGTTGGCAGAGGGTCCACCTTCGTCAATCTAACACATTTTGCGTGACAAATGACCGGCAGGTGTCTGCCCGTGATGTGTTTTTTCCCTGGCCAATTTAATGTAGTTGAACCAAAGAAAGCTGGAGCATGAAATTATGAGTTTGTCTCTATCATGCACTTATTTTGAAGTTGTTGCCATGGAAACAGGCAAATGGTAGGCCTACATAGTTAGGTAAGTGACGAATGCACCTGTGTGTAATCTGTCCGAATTACCCTAGAAATCTATGATACCGCAGAATATCAGGATTATAGCGGCTATTTTTTGTGATTCTTGCACCTTCTTAATTAATTTATCGTTCACAAGATAAACTTGAGAAAAGCTGCTCCCCCAAATTTTGGTAGATCTGTTGTGCTTTTTGGTGTTTATGAGCAAAATGTTTGCATCCAAGTAATGTTTTTCTGTTTACGGACAGAAAAAAAATATTGCATAAATTTTCAATGTGTAATCTCTAATTAGGCATGGATTAATGAAACAGAGAGCAGAAGGTCGCATTGGTAAGTTTTGGGACTGCCTGGCTCTAGCTTCCGTGTTCACTGTCTGAGCCAGATGGCAGCAATGGAATGTGCATACTACAACGAACAAACCGATTCCTTTAAAAAGGACAATCTCTGCATTTTAATGCACCAATTTGTGAAATGAAACAACAAATAATTGAGTTTTGTAACACTATATTGTAATGAATACTAGCAAGGCATCATCATAATGAAGCAACCTTTAAATTGTGAACAAAAGACGTCAGTTTTCATGTTACGTTCTGATACATCTGGTACGTATTTGAAGTCGAAATTGCATTGCATGGAACACCAGCTTCAGTTTACCATACCTCCCTTTTAAAAAGGGAACTTTTTATCCAGTGCAAAGGCAAAATCACTATTGGTGTAGTATATCTGTCCATACATTGCTGTACACAAGTTTGTGCCTGTTACCACACATGAAATATTAAGTCGGCTTATGAAATATTCCATGCTATCAGTGTTAAAAGATACATACAAACCATGTAATTCTGTACCACAAATGTCTGCTTTAACATTGGAAGTATTCTTTTGTGGATATAAATCATGGCTACTAGAAGTATTCTACAGTTTAATTTGTCAAGCCAAATTTTGCAAATCTGACCCCACGCAATCAGAAAAAACTGTTACTACTCGCCTTAGGTGGACTAGTCTCATTTAGAGTGCAAGCAGGGACTGTCACTATCACTAGTGCTGCAGTAGGTGTATATCACTGACCATGGCCATGCATGGAAAGATGAGACTCTTGAACTCAACAAGCCAGTATCAGTCACTGAGAAGTGTAAACATGGATTGGCTGTATACACCAATAAGAACTGAAGTACGCACTGCATGAGGGTTTGGGGTCTTCAGGAGTAATTCTTCGCTGGCAGAAGAAAAAAGCACAACAATTCTAATCTCTTGCACAAAGGAGGGGTGCTGCTGGCGCCCAGGGGGATCAAACAAGAACATGCCATCCAGAAACCGACTCAATGAGACTTTCTGCTCATTCTATGCCAGGGCTTCGCATGATTCAGATGAGGCAAAAATCAGGCAGTGGCGGCCAAGCCGCACTAATTATAGCAACTCACCAAAAATGTCAAAGAAATTACAGAGCATAGGAGTGGCAAACACCACAAACCAATTTGGTTGCTTGGATGTTCTTTATTCATACAAAAAATTTCAGAAATAAAACCCTTCCAGTGAGTTTATTCTTCACTCAACGTTTTGAATAAGATTTTCCTTGATGACAACATGTAAAACATTCCGAATTTTTCGTAAAGATTTTTTTCGCTTTTAATGTTTAAACCAATGGCGACGTCTGAAATTGGGATTTCTTGGCCGCCCTCTTTCTTGGCCGGCCTCTCCCCTGGCAAAAATGTCAAACTTCTTTTTAAAAAGGTGAATCAGTGACAAAGCTGTGGATTACAAAATGCCTCTTTTTTTTCCCACACAACACAATGTGTTGTGTGGGTTTATGTTATACCACAGATGGGCAGCAGGGTGGGGGGGGCCGATGGTGGGTGGGTGGCGGGCGTGCGGATGGTGGGTGGTGGGTGGGCGGGCGATGGCAGCAAAAGCATTAATCAATCCACTCTACAGACTAAACAGGGCTGATAACTCACTGAACTTCTAATTGTATGGCAAACGGTGATAGAACAATGTTGAGGTCATGTGCTGTATACTTTCGGACAGGTTATGAATACTATGAGCTCATTTGAAGACAATTAAGCCACTCAGCATCTACAGACTAAACTGATTGTCAAGAATCTTCTAACTTGGCATGGAGATAGAACATGACAGGGTCATGTGCTGTATTCTTTTTGAACAGGTTATGATCTTAATGAGCTCATTTCATATTTTCAATAAATGATTAACACAGTTGTGGGGGCCATCTTAATTACGTACTCTGCATATTCTTGTTTTATAATGCCTTATGGCAGGTGCCTTTTGCAGAATTTTATATCACGTTGCAAATGTTTTGTAAAAGTATCCCCAAACCCAATATGGATCTATTCTGTATTTTCAGCATCGTTGTAGTATTCACCATTTTCCACAATTATAAATTTTATCCCAATTCAATCTATTTTCCTGATTTTCCCGTTTCATGGAACAGGTGCTAAGAAGAAGTCGGTATACTGTACAATCAGAATCTATTGCCCGAATTAAACCCTAATAACATAATATAAACCCAAATTGCATGCATTCCTGAGCACAACCACAGAATTTTTCTGGAACTTGAACTTGAACCCTGTCATCTGAAGTAGGAATGTTTACAAAACATATTCCACCCAGCATGAGGTTGATTATTTGGCACTAAAGATAAAGTTACGTCAGCTGGTCGTCTCTGCAATGCCAAAATCACCGCTGATCTTGACACTGAAAAAATTCAACACTTTTGCAGAGAGAACCTGATACCAAAGTTTCATTTAGTTGTGGTTAAGAAATAAATTATAGGGCTATTGTACCTGATTTAAAGGCTTGGCCTCAACTTTTGCACACTATACAAACCACACAGCACTGAGATCTGAAAATGAATCTTCATGGAGCTCTTTTGTAGAACCAAAAAAGGTTCTTCAACCAAGAAATGTTATTTGTACGAACCTTAAACTTTAGGACCCTTGATACAAATCTTCAATAACTCTTCAAATCCCCCTTCAAAAGTTCCTTGGAACAGAAAGAAAATTTTTACAAGGATTTTTTAACCAAAAGGGTAAAACATTACTTTCAACTAGTATTTATGTCCCAAAATATGGAGACAAAAATACAATATTCAATATTGTTCTGTAATTTCCATTTAGCTTGAAAGGGTATTAGTTGGCCGCCTTGGTGACATATTCAGACCGATGTAAGTTTCGAGATACATAGAGATGTTTTCAAGTGTTTTCGAAGGTTTTAGTTTCCATCCTAATCAGTATAATGGTTTACAACATTCCTACACATTGCTGCATGTATCTCAAAAAGTTTGAAATTGATTGGACTCTCGATTTTTTACCAAGCAAAGTCAGATAAATAATTTTTAAATACCTGAATCTCAAATAAATCTTTTCATTATTATTAGAGTTAATATGGTCTATCTCATTTTTTACTCCATTTGGGGGGGCAACACTGTACTGACACATGCAAGGAGGTTCCTAGGCCTATTTAAATCTTTTAAGAAACTCGTATTAAGAATAACTTATATAATTATGTTATAAAAATAATTATTGAACATATCGAGTGGTTTCATGGAAAATAGAATATACGTAACCATACTGAAAAAGAATAAAAGCATTTTGGGTCTGACCATACGCTATTTGAAATTTCTCGCTACTGTATAGGGATATGTTACGTGTTATGCGATAACCGACGGCAGATGGCACATTAGCGCCATACACCTTCACACGTGACGCTTTCCTGGTATTTACTTGGCAGTGTGACGTAAACGTTGCCGACTACCTTATCGCATCCCACGTTATACAAGAGCGCGAATTTCAAATAGGCCCATTGTCAGACTAGATGGTTTTGTTTTTTTTGACTTTCATTGTTATGGTTAATATAATTCTGTTTTCGAGGAACCACTTGATTGTGGTCATAATTATTTACAGAGTATAATTGTATAATTTTATTTGTTTACGGGTTTCTCCTTTAAGTTCTATATTAAATTTAAATGTCTGAACATTCCCTTATGTTCTATTAAAATCATAGGGGCTACATAGGATGACAAAAAGGTTGCGCCTTTTTTCTCTCTAAGACGTTTAGAATGCTTGACCACCAGAAATTAACTGGACAATTACGGATAAAAGTTGCTTATCTGTAATGTGAGACTGTAAGTACTTATATTATAAAGTTTCTTTGGGCAGATGCAATAATGATTCCAATTATTTTTTTTTGGAGAATAAACTCACTATGTCAATCGACTACGCATCCCAATTAACCCGCAGATAACTTGTCAACATATTGTACAAAAGAAAACTTGTCGTGTATGCCTACTTCCGGCTCTTCTGATCGCCAATTGAATTTAGACTCCAAGCTGGCTGGGCCGTCAGCATTCTCGTATGAAAATTCTTCTCTTGTTTAACAGCCTAATTATAGCTATGTCTTTCTTCTGCCCTGATTGTGTTCAACTTAAATTAGTAGTTCTTGTGAAATATCAACCTTAACCCAATATTATACACATCATCATGTTTATAATAGTGGGAAAAATTATCCGTATAATAGCGTATAAATATAAATTACCGTATTCGACCGCACTATGAACAGACAAATATAGGTATAATCGAAACGTATAAGCATAATGCGGATAAAAAATATCCTCCAAAATCGATGTATATTGGAGTATACTTCCGTATATTGAAGGCACATCACCACACAGAACCGGCCATATTGATAGGGGGACCGTATACACCGGAAGTTGTGAGGAGTCATTGCCGCAGATAAAGGCAAATACTAGCGTGGCAAGGTGAATGCGGACATAATGAAAATTTGCAAATTACGAGTTAGTCGATCAGGAAAGACGCGGGGTGGCCAGGATGATAATGGTCCTTCCGGGCGTTCATAGAGTCAACCTACAACTGTAAGACTGATAGGGCATGGATGAATTCCATTGATGTCTTCATCACGCACATTAGTTTCCACCACGCGATGTTCCGTTTTCGGTCTATGAGCCCGGATTAAGGCACCCGGCGGAGCACCATCTACCTTTTACTTGCCGGTGTGCACGGGGTGGGGTAAGGGGGATATAAGGGAGTTTAAGATGGTAGGCCTTATTCCATAAGCTAGAATTAAACATGATCAAATGTGTGTTTAAGTTATCACAATGCTATAAGGTGGTTTCAGAAGTGATACCAGATATACGTATATGAGCTCATATACGGTAACTCGCTACTATAAACAGTGATTTCGGATACACGCATTCCAGCCAATTAGCTCCTAATCATATATGCGGAAACGAGTAACGTATAAAAATACGATATCCACTAGAACCACGGCTGCTGTCAAGCTGTTCAACCATGCGCATCCAGTTTTTGGTCCCTTTTACTTTTTTGCAAAAGACTTGAGGTACTACTCACAACCTGGCTAAAGGAAAATCATATCCCTGTATATTTGAACATGTCTGAAATTCAGTGGCTTAATTTTGCCCTGTGCAATCCTAGCTATTTCAATCTTTATTGTGCAGCCAGGATCTTAATTTCTTATTTTGGTGTGGATGTGAGGTGGCTGTGACAGCTAATGAGGAGGTGCGTTTTTGAAGTTTGGAATGTGGGGAGTTGTTGCAAGGGAACAGATATCCTTTGGAGAGAAAGGAATGGTGTTGAGTGAGAATGGGATTCTTGCAGAATGACAGAGTGAGCAATGATGTCTTGAATGTTGGGTGTGGAAAGTTATGGAAAGGATGAAGACTGAGGACTTGATGCCGATGTTGGGTTTGGAAGAAGTGGTGGACCGTTTGGTGAAGCGAATATTGTTTGGTTTGGATAAGCATGTGCTGAGGAAGGATGAGAAGCAGTTTTTTAAAAAGAGACACTGCCTGTCACATTTGGAAAATGTGCGGCCCCTCAATATTTTTCAAAATCGCTATTTTTGCATGGTTGTAAGGCTTTTATATACAAAAGCCCTCACCCGAAATGATTAAACCAAATCAGCTTCCTTATGAGTAAAACAGAACGATTTTATACTTTAGCGTCGCCGTCACGTTAAATTCACAGACGACGAAAAGGGCGTTTAACACAAGAGAACGCACGCCGTATGCATTTCCCACGCTATGCACACTTTTGATCGGTCCTATAGGCCTAACCTTTGTGGTTTTAAGGTAGGATCATCGGATAAAAATGGTCTTAGAGAAATGGTCATAAAATCAAAACCCCTACACAATCAATTTAGCGTCCCAACTTGACTATGGTAAGGATTGAACTCTCCTCCAAAATTTTTGCCAGTGTTCAAGACGCGTGAGTGTTTTAGTGTTTTTTATTTTTTTATAAAAATTCCCTATTTTTACAATAAATAAATTTTTTCCCCGGCTAAATGGAAGGTGCTTTTAAGCTGAAACTCCAGGGATTGTGTATAAGCAAAATACCTAAATTCTCCACGTTAACTTTTTTTGAATCAAGTGTTTAATTGTTAGCAAAAATTATTTTAGGGAAAAATAATTTTAGGAAAAATTTAAAAACACCTTTATTTCAAATATAAACCTCAATCGCAAATCTAACGTGAGAATTTTCTAAAATTTGGATTCCTTCTTCATATGACACATTATTCATCACCAAGGGAGTTGTATTTCTTCTAAAAAATTATGAAAAGTGGAAACTTTCAGCTTTCTAGAAATACTTCACAAAAAGTTTTGTTGCGAAGCACCTGTCCTTTGCCTTTGATGACACACAGCAAAATAAAAAATTGTATGGATTTTTGATATTTCTTTATAATTAACCATTAAAAAATACAAATAACACCAATCTTTATAACCATCAATTAGTGAGAAATAATTGAAATAAAATGGGTAGTTTTTCACAAAATTGCCTCATTTTGGTCATTTTCTATACTTCCAAACTCACCCCTGTACAAAGTCTATGGAATTGAAAACCTTTTTGACCATAATCATCTAACTAAAAAACGCCCTTTTTGGAAAAATTAAAATTTGGCACACAAGGTTTCTTTCCCATTACCAACATTTCATGGGAATTTCAACAAGATCTGGGCATGAAGCCGGAGCCGATAATCCTACCTTAATATCAGTGAGTAACGAGTCAAAAATATTGCATGTAATATACACATTTGTTGATTAAGTTATGGAAAACTTAAAAGTTGGCCTACAAATTACCTGGATGTTGCTTTATCCTCATATCACTGTCCCTATCTGTTTGGTATGTTATTTTTATGGGTAAAGTATATCTCTGTTTCTTCCAGGGCCTAGACTATCATTTGAGAGCAAATTGGAGAAATTTTATATTTTGTGAAAATGTGCAGTGCCGCTGTTAAGAAGGGCTTTTGATGCATGAGTGGGTGGTTTGAAGGCATAGGGACATTCACAGAAGACATGGAAGAAGCCAGTATATTGGAGAGGAAGGGGGGTTGGTTGAGAATGGAAGATGCATGTTTGGGCGAAGTGGAGGGAGGGATGGAGTAAGGGCAATTTCTACGAGTGTGAGTTTTAATCTGTCTACCCCCTTTTAACGGGGACAAAACCGGAGTTTAAAACTTTGGATTTACTACTACTAAACAGTGTGTATTATTAACAAAAAAAACTTCTTTTTGTAACATCAGTAGCTGACAGCCACCATGGCCATTTTGAAAACCGGACTAGATTGGGAGATTAGCCCTGGACTCATTGCTGAAAAAAAGTAACGGAAAAAAAAAAAAAAACCCATTCACCAATTTTACCCTCCCATAAACGTGACAACATTAGTAGGACTAGTGCCAAACAAACCAGGTGTGCGTGAATTAAGGGATTTTCACCTGTTTAGGCTACACATAATAGGACATATTGATCATACAGACGAGCAATTCACACAATAAGCTAGATATAAAATTAGTACACTGACAGATCAGGGATGTGAAATGAAGGTATAGTAGAGGGCTGCACCACCACACAGATGTCTTACAAATGCACAGTGATGGAAAATACGTATAATAGGCAAACAGACCTTTGAAGCAGGGGCCAAAAAGGGTGACTTGTCACGAGGGGGGAACTTCCCAGTTGAGCAGAATTTCCAGTTCGACGGTGGTTGTGAAGCAGATTTTCCTGGTTCGAGGTGAAAATTTCCTGGTGAGCATGCAAAAAAGGGGGCCTGATTTTTGCATGGTTTTCAGGCTTGTTTTTCCAGCAACCTGCCCCTTGGTCCCTCTGCCCCTGGTCCCATCTCCCCCATCCCACCAACGACACCCAAAAATCCCTGTTACGCTACCTGCTTTCAAGTAGGTTGGTTGGTGGGAGCCACTTCTTTGTTTACTTACAAAGGACTCTTAAAAATGCATTTTTGAACTTAAAAAAAAAAAAAAAAACACCCAAATTTAAAAAAAGCAAAGTTCCAAAACACAAATCCATGGTTGATCGACCGAAACTCCACCAGACATTGTTGGGTGAGTATGCAAGTATAAGTGCCCGCTGGGACAAGTACTGGGACAAGGACTATTTCAATTTCTTACTACCATTTCTGTCCCGTAAAACATACGATAGTTAACACCCTATTAAAATTTCTACGAGGAGTGGAGGTGAACGCTATAATAGTAGCACTTTTGAAAATCACGTACGTGTAGCCTAAAGCTTTCCCAACACTCCGCTGATGGAGGGAGGAAGTATGTTCACCCTCCCTACGCCACAGGTACAGGTGGAAAAAGGTTTGAAAGAATTGTGATAATTCCTTCGATATGGTAAGGGTGAAAAGTTGTCAATCCAGGGGGAATGTAACATTTGCTGTGCTAAACCCTTTTCAACTTGGTAGTTCTGTGGAGAGGTGGTATAACACTAAGTTGGTGGGTCTTTGCGATGGATTCCCAAATGACCGGCCTTCATTTTGGGACACGGAAGCCATTCAAGGCCATGTTAGACTAGGCTTGGTTGGTACTCATTTTCCCCCCTAACCACCCCCACCCCCTTAAGAATGGTTTGAGGTAAGGATTAGGGAATATTGGCACTCTCCGTTTTTTTTTTTGATTATGGAAAATGCATTAACTTTGAATTTATGGATTCTTTTTTAATGGCTCTCTGATGTAGTTGCTGTCAGGGTCATAGAGTATTAGGACAAGATTCTGCCAGGTTTTCCTTTTTTTCCTGTACATTTGTGGTTCTTTAGTTTATTTCTCTGTGTTAATTTTGCAGGAGATGTTATTCTGGAGTTACTTAAATAAAATTGGCACCAGGGTTGGTAGGGATGTAACGATCCGATCGGTATATCGTTATCGGTACCGATATAGTCGGATAGGAATACGGTTTACTGTGATCGGAAAATCTCCCCTTCTACCGATCGATTTGAGGGACCCGATAAGCCATGGCATTCCAAGCACATACTATAACATTCGGGCGTTCAAACACAGTATAAAACTTATAAAAATTAAGTCACTAAGAAACCTCTCACTTTATTGTTCTAAAACTCATTTTTTAGGCACGGCAGATGGTGGTTATTCCAAGAATAACCTTTTATCCATGGGTATATGCTTTTGTCATGAATCTTCGTCTGAATAGCAAGGTATTCAGCAAGAGGACTTACTGACATGTATAGGTGTATTATGCTATGGAAAAATTCTTACACGTGGTCATGCAAAAATATATCGGTATCGGATCGGTATCGACAGAGCGTGTTACGAAAATATCGGTATGATAATTTTTTTTGGCCGATACAGACTAAAACGTAGGATCGGACATCACATACGGTGGTTTTCCAATTTCAAGCTTAAAATTAAGATAATTACAAAGACCATAAGAAATAAGTTAGAGCTTTTCTGAATGCAGGATAATCAAGGACTAATAACCTCAGGGAATGCACAAGAGATGTGAATCCCGACGCCTTCCAACAATAAAAAACTTTAATGAGCTCCCCAAAAGTGATGACTTACTAAACAGACAGACACATTACAACCAATTATGTTAACCCTTATTCTCCAAATATACCCCCAATCTGAATAAGTCTTGTCCTTGGATAGTTTGGACACATTTGGCAGTGTATTATGCAAACATGTGCAGGATGTAAAAAAACACTCAAGAAGGGCCCAGTAGTGCCCATGGCATGATACCAGCCACTATGGCCCCCAAAATACAGCAAAAGTTGTGACAAATGCCTAATTCTCTCACAAATAAAGTTTATGCTGTCTTGTTTAATTATGTTGTGTGCTCTATCATGTGATCGGTGACATCACATCATATCCAGTGGCGTATGGGGGGAGGGTATTTTCTTGCCCTCCCCCATTAGCAACATTAGACTTCATTTTATAATAATAATAAATGCTTTCAAATGGAATTGGGCTTGGACAAAAAAGTCAAAAAAAGCAATGGTTTTAAAAGAGTTTAATTACTGAGCTCAAATGCACAAAAACCCTCTCTTCCCAGACTTTTGCTTTCCCCCTGCCCCCATTCCCTCCCCAAAAAAGGATATGTTGCTTGGTGCTGCCATTGATTCACATCACATCGTCACGAATAATTGGCTTTTGTGTATACAAACTCAACATGCACAGTGCAGAATAAATGTGTTGTTGCGTGTGAATAATTCGACTTCACGGCCGTAATTGCTGAACACAATATCCAGCTATTACCCAGTTAAATGGATGGATAGGGAGGACAGGTAACTGGCGAGTTAAAGAAGGGGGGGAATTAGGGAGTGGGAGTTTTAAAAATGGCGCAGTACCCCACATGAAGTTTTAAAGGAAGTATGTTTGTGGGAAGTTAAATTTTTCCATGAAGTGTGGCGGAGTTAGTACAAACTTTCAAGGAAGTCCCTGTGCAAGTTAAAATTTTTCAAGGAAGCCCATGTGGCGAGTTAAATATTTCAAGAAGTGCGTGTGGCGAGTTAAATTTTTCATTGTTTTGTTGTGGTGCATTGTTTTGCCTGGTTACCTTGACTCGCCAGCAAGACTAGATGGTGCTTCTGTAACTCGCCTGCAGGACCAATTGGTGTTTCCGTAACTCACCAACAGGACTTCATGGTGTTTCCATAACTCGCCAGCAGGACTAAATGGGTGTTTCCGTAACTCGCCAGCAGGATTAAATGGTGTTTACGTAACTCACCAGCAGAACTAAATGGTGCTTCCGTAACTTGCCAGCGGGACTTCATGGTGTTTCCGTAACTCTTTGCAGTTCAGTCTGACTTTGTGGGGGGTAACTTGCCATTTTAACTTGCCATCTCATAACTCGCCCACCTTTTAACTCACCCAAAACTTGCTCTCATGGATAGGGCTTTGACCTAAACCAACTGCAAATTTCTTGTAAACATGATACACCACGCCCATAAGAATGTACATTGGCTATAGTAAGTGGCGTAGCCTGGTGGGGGAAGAGTGCCCCTCTGAATTTTTTTTTTAGGGGAAATCTGGAAATAAAACACGGATATTCATGTTAAATCAGCCCTTTTTCACATTCTTTTACCCTGCGACTGGGAGATTTTTGCTTGTGATTGGGATATTTGTTGCACCCTACCTTTTAAATTGCCCCCTCGGAACCACGGGACTCGCTACGCATCTGGCTATAGTGTTTGAATATGCCTATACTGTTTGAACATGCCTATAATGTTTGAACATGCCTAATACTGTAATCCCCATTAGCAGCCTTTTATGCCTTTCCCTGCTGCCCACGTCGATGGGCCTATTGTAACACTAGTAACGCAAGGTTGTAAATAATCCACTTCTCTCACCAATAAAGGTACACCTTTTGACTGGATGTCCTCTATCAAATCGGAACCAATGGCAATGACATCGAGATTGCCGGGTGCATTGAATTGATACAAGGGGGGGAAGTCATGGGGTATTGCTTCAAATTGGGGGGAAGATTAAAGACATTAATGTGCAGTCAGCTTGTTTTTGGTTTCTTCCTTCTGGGCCTTCTATGAGATTTGCCATATTATAAGTAATATGGGATCATTTCCGAAGTCAAATTGGAATGCGCATGGTGCCAGGAGCATATATGGCAAATATGCTCCTGGAGCAGTATTTGACTTAGAATATTTCTCCACTGCTCCAGGAGCATATTTGCCATATGCTCCTGGACCATTTGTGTATTCAAATATGCTCCAGGAGCATATTCAGCATATTCAAATATGCTCCTGGAGCATATTTGACTATATTGGTCCAGATTATTTATGCTCCAGGAGCATAATCAAATATGCTCCTGGAACATTGTGGTTATAATTCCTGGATAATTCCGGGCCAAAATCTCATAGAAGCCCAGAAACCAGAATATTTTTCCAGATTATTTATGCTCCAGGACCATATGCTCCTGGAGCATAATTTCTGGCCAAAATCTCACAGAAGCGGTTTCTAGTTAAATGGTCAGTAGGTCAACAATCTAGAAATGTCAAGGTACAGGCAGAGTATTTAACCAATGCGGCAAATTTCAAACCTTAATCAGGAGGAACACTGGTAATATGAAAGATTTTCTTCAAAATGTAAACCAACTATTTATGTCTAAGGGAGGGGTCATTATTTACACCGGGGAAATGGAGGATTTGAGGGGGGGAACCCGAAAAATTTTTGTAAGAGAGAGGGGGGAACGTGAACTTTTAAATGGGGAAATCAGCATGATCAAGGGGGGAGTGTGAAATTTTTGAACGGAAGCGAGGGGGGAACGCGAAATTTTTTGCCGAAAAGAAGTTGAAATCCTCCATTCCCCCCTGGCATAAATTATGACTGCTCCCTCTAAATGTCTGAATTCTAATACTTTCAC
>JAMKCH010036324.1:0-15360 GCA_023653785.1 Ophioderma brevispina
TTTTACTGCGAGGACACATTATTCGATAAACATGAACATCGAACCCTTTATTTCTATTCTATTACGTAAGAAGTAAATATGCCCAAAAAACCTGGTCATTTCCTTACAAAAAGGTAACATTTGTTTACGTCTTTAGAGCGCGCGCTTTGTCTTCTCCCTTCCTCCTTTCTCCTCCGCGTAAAGTTTAGCGTGGCGCTTATGTGATGGTTGCACGCTCCGAAAAAGGAATGTGCGCTTTGTATCACGCCATTAGAGCGTATTCGCGACCCATTATTGCCGAATAATGGGCTGTAAACAATCAAATCAAAAGCGCGCTTTGAATAATGGACAGCAGAGTTTAATAGAATCCTTATTTTAATCCTATGATCTCCACCAACCCTTGCACCCCATTTGTTATGAAAATCAGAGCAAGCTTTTAAATTTGACTCTGTACAACGAAATTGACCTTATTATGATTTTGCTGTTTTAAAAACAAACCTGTAACTCCATTACTCAAAGTTTATAATAGTACACACTAACACACCTTTTTGGAATCATGGCTAGACAAATATGTTGTAGACTTTTCAAACAGTATTGGATCGATTAAAATTTGACCCCTGTGTAATCGTTGTCTAGACCCCTCCTTAATTCACCATTTGCGGCACTTGAATCACGTTTCAGGGTCACTGTCAGGCTCTCTACATATTTAATGAATCACTCAAACTTTTTCTTACAACGAGATGGTTACAAATGTCGGCTAGCTCCCGCTAAACCAAAATGGAAAACAGGCATACAAACAAATGAATTTGCGATCACAAATCCCCCTTGGTTGTTACGCCAGGTAGATAAGTAAAATACAATCGCGGTCCCCAGACCACAAGTGTCGCCTGGCGGTGTGGTTGGTGAATAGGTCAGAAGAGGTCACCAAGGTCACAAGAGGTCACCACATTTCACCCTGCCCAAACCCCCTCCTTTCCACCAAGTTCCACGTAACTCAATCGTAGCCCTACCGAACTCATCGGCGTGCAAATATATTATGGGTTATACATTTTGACCCACAAAGCTCACAACACCCAACAGCCATACGACCAAAGTAATCCCATATGTGCCTTCTGCAATTCTCAGATGACACAAAATGGAAATTAATTTCGTACACTAATTTTCCGATACCCACAGTAAACACACCATATTTTAGCCTGTACATCACGGGAAAGAAGTCAGTCCAAATAATTTTGCAGATAAGATGAGAAAAAGGCAAATTTCTAATGATAGTGCTGCAGCATCAAGTGAAAAAGGGCCTTAGATTTCTTTCTAACCAACGCAGAGGCCCGGAATAATAAACATTGGCAAGCATAGCTAAAATTGATCATTGGGTTGTGTAGTTCAATGAAAAGGATTGATGACAAAATTAAAAGTGATGGCAATTTGTATAACCAACGCTTTTTCAAAATGGCCGCCATTTTAAGGTATACACTAAACTATGGTGACTTAGTGCTTGAATTAATTGGTCTGGGTCAAGAGGTCACTATACAATGGCAGAATTGTCCGAGTCATGGAAATTTATCTACAAAAGAAAACAAAACGCTATTTTTCAAGATGACCACCATCTCGTCAAAGAAAACCGCAATATTTCTTATTATACAACTAAAAGATGATTTTGGTGTCAAAATTAGTGTTTCTACTTGTCAAGGACTTCAATAAACTATTCTCAAAACGGTAGGAATGAATAGAAAGTTGAATTATTTTCATTTGTCCACTTTTCTCCAAGATACCCAATTTAATGTTATCTTAATTTAATTGATGTAATTAGGAAATGGAGATAAAGAAAAGCTTCTTCTTCTTGTGTATGGTCATTGACCAACAACATTGAATTTCAAGACCACTGTGAATCAGCCATTCCTTGGTGATGCACTAACTTCCCCTATCAGATCCGATATACCATTTGGTAGCCTTTGAGGGGGGCAGGCGGTGGTTGAAGGTGATCAGTTGTCCTGTTCTTGTCTGCACCACACTCAAAGCCAAGGCTTTCAGCCAACCCCCATTGAAATTCCCCCACCCTATGACAGATCGATGGATCATCACATGGTAATACTGACAGGACATTAAGTGACATGCAACAAGCTATCTCGTCTGGTGAGTGCAACAAGGTCGTAAGTGCAATAGAATGCCCCCCCCATTTGCCAGAAATTCCCATCAAACCTCAATTACGCTAAGTCTTTGGTCCAATGGCTCCTCTTGAACTGGTTCCTTCAGTGACCATCACCTGACGAACCACTTCAAAAGCAATCTTAATACCATGGTAGGTTTACCCAGAGGTACCACAGGGTAGCTAGCGCACTTCCGACCTTGTTTGCACTCACATGAATGAATATAATCTTTGGTTGAAAAGCTGACCGAAAAAAGTGGCAACTTATTTGAACTTTTTTTGCACACATGAAAAACAAAAATCTTTCGTACATATTTATATCTATGTAGACGTTGTCATTCCCTTAAGATTTTGCTATGCATCTGTCAAAAAGCTATTGATTCTCATCTGAATCTGACCCGCATCCTCTTTTATTATGCCATGAATTAAATCAATTCTCCTGTACAGACTTGTGGTCAATTACTTATCACCCATAATATCGTGTTACTATTCGGACAGTAGAATGTGTGCATATGAAGGGACATTATAGTACAAATGAAGGGGTAGCATGCAACCTTTAAATAATCAAATCTTTTGCTTGTTAGAGCAAATATGGCTATACCTGCTCATGTGCTGAAGTTGCCATTTAAAAAAGGAACTTTTTGCATTGAATGAGTCCAACGGGTAGTTTCTTCTCTGCTGCCTATAAAGGTTAATTTTTGTGTGTTTTTTCATTACAGGGTAACATACTGTGAACTTATTTACTGTGGCTGTGAAGTCAGAACTTAGTCAATGGCCAGTTTTTAAGTTTTTTTTTGTCATGTTTAAACCGGCATTACCAATGTTTTCTTTCGCATATATATTTATATTTAACAGAAGAATCTATAGATATTATTTTTTTTCCTCATCTTTTTTTGTCATTTTACTTTTACTATGTTACGCATTTGTGACCAAGAACAATCACTGGGCTGAACTGCAACAGGGCGGGTAAATTTTCGCGTATTACGCAATCCTCGCCTGTGGCTTTCGGCGCGCGCGATGTAATGAGCCCATCAGAAACGCCTTGATGCATCCATTCGATATGACGCACACCCCATGTTAACTTGTATGCAATTGTAAAATGGTTGCCCACTGGAGTTGCTTTTGCAAACAGAATGGATTTTAATTTCAGCATTTGAGCCCCATAAATTGTTGAATGTTGAATCATAAGTATCCAAATGACGCATTTACCTGGGCAGAAGCAGTGTGAAGAATAAAGATGAAACAGCTTGTGGTGGAGTAAGGCGAATATTTGTCAGCGAATGGGACAATATTTGGACAATGGCGAGTTTCTCTGTGTTCACTTTCGTCGATAATTCGTGATTTGCGGTTCCCAGTTACTCGTAAAATCCTATCAGGCAACAGGTAAGAAATTGAAAATGCCATCGTATAGAGCATATCAAAAATCTAGGGTCGGTATTTTAGTTTTAATTTGGATATTAAAAATCGTGTGATTATGTCAACTGTGACTATATTGGGCGTTGGTCCAAATTGAAAAAACACGTGGTTTTGGCCTTTTTTTTGGCAAAAAATTTGATAAATAGTGCAGAAGATTTGAAAAAAGGGGAAAATACCGACCCCTAGAACTATGATCTGTAATACAAAACGAACAGGTACATTTTATAACATTATATATTTTTTATAGGGAACAAAAAAAATGAAGTGAAAAATCTCAATTTTTTAGGAGTTCTCAAAAAATAGTATTGGGGGGAAATTTATCATATTGGATTTCTTGAGTCATTCCTTCTCAAATATGTTATACTTGTATATATGTTGGAACAACAATTAAGAAGATACGGCAAAAAAAAAGTTCTTGAATCCCTGATTCACAGCCACTTAAGGTATATTTTCACTAAAAATCTTGAAAATACAATTCATATTTCTTGGGCTGCTCTAAAGATTTTCCACAGTTTGAAAGAAAAATCCGTGGATTGCTGTGGCAGAACAATGGCGCACATTCTGAATTACGTTAACAAAGGAACGCAAGGTGTAAGTGTGGACTTCGCCTAGCAGGTTTGGGTAATGAAATTTGTGGAAATGCTTTAAGGTTTGGTATGTGAGGCAATGGTGACAATGAATGCATTCAGAGAAAGAAACACAGGTTTGACCATTTATTAAGGTTATGTAATCCATATAGGCTGAGCTAATTGGTGGTACCCAGAAAGGTAGCAAAATGACACTATTATCGGCCTCAGAGGAACCACATGCATGCATAAACAAATGCATGATAGGCAGCTCTGAAACGGCAGTTATATCAATGTTGTTTGCATATCGTGGTAACTAAGCATTACAGATAGTTGCAGCCTTTCCTTATTTGAATATTTTAGCCAAGCCAATTGACTTCAGTATCCCCCCCCACTGACTGCTGTTGCAATTATTTTGCAGTTTTATTTAATAACTGTATTGTGAACAGTAGCTGATATAGTACAAAACTATACCTTTTTGAGAACATTCAATATCATCCAATGAACAAATGGTGTACTTATCAACATTGATTGGCTCATTTTTGACACCTATATAATCCTTGACTGCCTCCTTCCTGGTTAAAGCTGCCTTCTGAAAATGCTATCCTTGCATTTTTGTGTACATGAACGTGTACTGAGGTTGGATAATACACGGATTTGCACACTTAGTTGGTGATTCCGATCCACTTTTGCGAATCGATCGCCATCTGTAGCTTCAATCAGCCAAACAAAAATCATTATAATACTTCGACAACTCTGACATAAATCACGCTGTGCCTCTAAACATAACCAATACAAAAGATCTGCTATAGCAATTGTGTAGGAACACTATCGCAAAGTGCATTTCTTTGTTTAACTTAGTAAATTTCATGACAGAAAACATACAAATTCTGTTAAAACCAAACCAAGGAGACAGGCATTTTACTTTAAATAAGATGCTTATGACCTCAGAATTGATAAAAAGTCACCAACATCCACTGTCGTAAATGCCTCTAGAAGAAGTACTTCATGATGAAGGCAGCTCGTTAAATCTTTCCTTTGGAAAGCTTTTACATCGTAACTAAGTAGTCATTGCTCCTGCGTGTCTAGAATTTAGAAAATGGCTGCATTAGTTTCAAAAAATGATCGATTGCAAAGTCGACGGATCACAGGCTAATTGTAAAAAGCCTTAAGAAGTGCCATTTGGGGTACCGTACCAATTTGGTCAAATTTTCCATAATCTTACACAAAACCAATGGCAATGATACAGAAAGATATAACTAGAGGAGGCAGCTAGGAGGTTCATCGTTTGCTAGTTTGCTAGAACTTGGAAGTTGGCCCTGAGAAAGAAAGTTTAACTAATTGCACAAAGAGGCAGGTTCAGTCTTGGCAAGATTTTAAGAAATGAAGAAGAACCCCATCTTGATCTGATGACTTATCTGTGTCAAGTTCTCTATGTGCATCAAGAATTTCATCTGGTAAAGGGGTGAAATCAACTGAGTGGAGAACCACCATGGGAAACAGTACAGTCAGGCAATTTTAAAGAAGTATCAGGAGTGTTACAAAATTCATCAAGTTACAAGCAAATGTGTAATAAACATGCTTGAATCAGAATCATCAGAAATTACCTACAATTTAATACAAATTTTGTTTATACTATCACATTGAACAAATCAGTAACAAAAGGTTAATCAGTAAAATCAGTATCAAATGAAAGTACTTCTCTTTCTAGTACTTGTTGAGACCTGTACAGGAATTAATCTGAATTAATCTTGATTTATTAAAATCCAAGGCAAGCCCTATTGGATAGTAAAATAACCAGCTTGGATGATTCACAAGTATAATGGCCAAGCAACAATAGCTTATCAACCAAAGGAAGTTCAACTGAAAGTGTGTGACACTTAGCAGGCAGCTGCAAGTCGCACCCCCCAAATTCCACAAATCCCCCCCCCCCAATAAATCCTGGGTACAGCCTGGTAGCAGCAGAATGAATTACAAACTGTAATCATCTTTTGAAATTACACTTAATTTTTATTTTTACCTCTCACAGATTTGCTAAATCAGAAAATCAAAATATTAAAAAAAATCAAAAATCAGATTTTTGCATGTCTGTAACAAGTATAAGTATCCTTACATACTCTGTGAGTGGAGCAACCTAATAAGGACATAATCCGATGTTTCAGCCATTACTATCCATACGGACACTTACTACAACACATAATTAATCGCGCAGTGATCGTCACGCTCCGTAAATTGCATTTGTGTACCAACGCGACATGCAAGATGCAGTATAAACGCGCCGTTTTCGCGTGTCAGGCTACACCGCATAATTGCTGCACGCACTATCCATCTATTACCCAGTAATGGATGGGCGGAGCTTTGACCTAAACCAATCAAATTTCTTTTTAACATGATAAACCACACCCACTGAATAAGAATTACACATAATAAAATACACAAGCCATCTCACCTGCCCATTATCTAATAATTGAAAAATTTGTAAGTTTTGTGCAAACTATATTCCACCTGGCATAAACAAGTTCGTTCCAAATCAATAGCAATGGTATGCCAATTCAAAGGCAACATACTGGCAGTGTACTTGCAAAATCTATGCCAAAAACATACCAGAAGAAAGTGGATTAAGACTGATGTCATTGCAACACACTAGCACTAAAGTAGTTTTTTATGGTCTTGCCTAGAAATTGAACAAAAACCAACACTTCAAAATTTTTGCCAATATAAAAAATTCCTCAGATGTGTAATTTAATTTTTCCAAATATTGTTTTACACCACATAACCCCTTCAATCCAACATCCCCATCCCAATCACTGCACTGTATGTTGAGCCTCCCTTTCTGTACCTAATGGTATCCCACAAGGCCTTCTACACATATGCTCCCACTTTGTGGAACCACTTACCTGAGGACACTGTCAAATAGAAGGGGGGGGACACCCAATGTTCAATTTTGGCAGCAAGGTGCCGAGGTGCGTCATTTCTCCAAAACCGCTTGACGAATGTCTTAAATTTTTACCATATGGTGAGGAAATTTTAAACAATTTTGTTCTGCAAACTTTTTGTTCGTAGAAGAAATTTGGAGAAAAACGCATTTGAAATTTCAATTTTCGCACCATTTCATAAATCCCTAGAACGTTATTATTCAAATTTAGTCTCATTCTCATGTATTTGGGGTCCTACCACACATATCGACTTCAAGAGGTTCGAGCATGTAACATCAACAAACATACATGAGAATACTGCCCTCATTTCAACACAGGCTACACTCCACATATACCTGATGTATTGATGTCAGCAGGCTCAAGTCGAACCACATATTTTGCTCAAATTTCCTTTCCAAGACCTGATTTGTCATAGGTCATTGCATGTGTTTGTGAAGTTAACATATAGGAATCATTTTATGGGTATGACTTTTTGCAGCAAACAGTTTTCGCACAGTTATGACAGAAAAATGACCATATCATGACACTTAACACCACAGAATGCACTACTTATTGGCTATTTATATAGTGTTTTCCAAATTGCCATACGTGTTGGCACACAGTGATGCCAACGAAATCCGTCCCACTCCCCGGTCAAATACATTTCTCGGAAGCCCTTCACATTAGCTGCTTGATCCCATATTCCTTAGCAGTTCTGTTGCATTTTCATCCTTTTTGGCCTTTTCTTCCACTGTCCTTTTGCTTTTTGTTGTTTTAACAAAACTACAAAACATGTCCTTTCAACTTTTACTTGTCAATCTGCTCATTTTAATTGCATCTTGCAATAGCTGTAAATATATAAATATATCACAAAAGTAGCCTCATATCTTTGAAAATGTAAAGCTTTCCAGTTTCACACCACCCAAATCAAGAACAAACTCTGAATAATGCATTCAGTGTTTTTGCTTCGGTGATTCTATATTTTGTCCCAGATAATAATTACAAGCCACGGTCCCTTGTGGGAGAAGAAAACTTCTCTTCTATCACATTATGTGAGTTTTGTGATTTCAACTAAAACTTCACCTTGTATTGTGAGTTTGTGACAGATCTATCCATAACCCACTCCTACTTTTGACATAAACATAAGTTTGATGTCTCATCATCTAATCATGCAGTTCTAAGCAGGGGTATGGCCATTTTTTGAAAATTACTTCAGAAGAGAGTGTTTTTGCCTGTAGTATCTTGGGCATAAGATAAACAAGCACTGACATATCGGAGTGGGAGCCGAATTCTGCGCAGCTGTCACTCAAGTACTTTGCTCGCCGTTGTCATGCATGGTCATTATTTAACAGACCTGTGAGTGGGGTTTTGAAAAAGCAGCTGAAAAGAGCTGAAACATAGTGTTAAACTGGGTAGAGGTCAAAAACAGGCTGAAAATTAAAGAAAAAGCTCAAATATTTCACTTTTTGAAGACATAAAAAAAAAGCTGAAATCAGCAAAAATGCTGAACTCTCACAGGCCTGATTTAAGGAAGTCATGCCGTTTGTGTGTCAGTAGTGTGCAGTACTTTTGCCTGCGGGCACATAGAGGCTAATGCCGCACTGATATTTGTATACATTTTTTTATGCATCTTTGTCTCTCAAGTGACACCTTGAATACATACATGAATAACACCAATCACAACTTGTTTGATTACTTACCGGACTTGCCACATGGACCACTATTGTGACATGTTTGCTCTCTTTATCGATTGCATCCACATAACTCTGTCTGTTCAATGATACAACCTTCCCAAATGTTGGTCTGCAAGTGGGATAAATAACAATGTTGTCATCCAAGTTAACACTGCTGCTGTTTTGCACTAATTACTTAAAATATGCAATACAACTTGTTAGTGGCTTTATTTGTAAGCACACAGTTTAGATATTATAAGTAGGGGTGTCCTTAAAACTGAATATGGGTGCCATCTTGTTTTAGTCAACAAAAGATGAACGGGACATGGTCTTTACTCTTTCCAACCGAAACAATCCAAAAGCTGCCGACCTGACCCGGAACAGCAGCATTTTTTTAACACTGACAGCAAAACGACCAAACAGAAATTTCCCCAACCTAGCTGTGTCCCTTTTCAACCCCCCCCCCCAAATCCCTGACACTTCCCAGACTGGACCAATTAATGCCAAAGCAAAAGGATATCATGTCATTTTATTTTGTATCCGACTTACTCGGTGCATTCCTGCTATTATACGACTCTGCCAAGACTTTCAGTAATAAAATTAATACTAGTCACCCATTAATTTTCTTATCAAAGTTATTGTTGTTTTATTGGTAGATTTATAATTGAGCAATGGCATACTGACATGCTTGCTCCAGACCAGGACTGAAGTGTGGAATTAAAAAACAAACCCTTCCCAGCTCATTACTGGACTCCCCGAACTGGATTATACCATAATTAAAGGCACCATCAGTGATTTGCTAAATCAGAAAATCTAAAAATTATCAAAAACCAGATTTTTGCATGTCTGTAACAAATATAGATATCCTAATAACATACCATACAAGTTATAAGACCAAAAACCATCTAATAAGGACAAAATCAGATATTTTATAGCACTAGGCGTCAGTATGGACATTTACTATAACACAGTCATAATGAATGCGCATGGTGATTAATCTTGAACACTGTTGTTTTCTTGCCTGTTATGTCAAGTTTTTCAGTTGCAAATTAACTTGTGACAATTTCAGACTTATCTCTCACTTTTAAAGCGTTCTGCAAATGAAATATTTTGACTCTTTCGGATGAATCACTGATAGTTGTCTTTTAAAAAAAATAAAGTTTGGTCTGGACGTCATAAAATCTGCTACGAATGTGCTAACCTCAGCTGCCTCACAGACAGACATCTTCTGTTGCCAAGAAAACTCACTCAATCAAAGATAACATTAGAAAGGGAATGTATTCTGGAAGAGTCTGTGTCTACCCACAAGGTATGGTAAGTGCTAAAGTAAAGTTGTAAATGCCTCATGTCTGAGGATTGTTGTTTTAAGTCAAACTGTGTCAAGTGCACTTTGTGTGACATTTTTTTTTCAAGCCAAGATCCTTACTGCTACCATTTTTAACCTTGCAAGAACAAGAGAATTTTTGGCCTAAATTTTGAAAGTGATTACTAGTTTGTGAAAATTGTACATACAAGAATTTTAATTATTATGACATTTGTCAAGAATTAAGGCAAAATGTTTGTTGCAAGAGTATGGTTAAGTGCTTAAGTAAAGTTGTAAATGCCTTCAGGTCGTTGAGGTATAGTGTGTGTTTAATTCAACTGTGTCAAGTGTCAATTTGGTATAAGTAAGTCTATTTTTCAAACAAGAAGGCCTTGACTTTCGAACATGCTAGTTAACTTGCGACGAAACATTACTTTTGGCTTAATTTTGAAGGTCGATACAATTTGTGAAAATCGGGCATCAGAATTATAACTTTGTCAGAATTAAGGCAAAATTTGCAATTGTGTGAAAGTTTTTGCTTGAAAAATTCACGTAAGTACATATAAGCAGATGTTAGTAGTAGAAGGATATTCAGAAGGTATGCGAGCTTCCTGTATGAACAGGTTTCAGATGGGCAACCACCACTCCCACCGACCTGGCGAGCTAAGCGAAGATATAAAGTGGCCTCAATATTCACTTCAAATTGCCAAGGACATGATGCATTGAAGTATTTATGTAAAATATAAATACTGTACTGCTGTTATACACGCTCCCCCTCTAAGATGGTCCCCTCACCTTTTTTGAACCAAAGGTCCTGAAAAATAATTGGTCCTCGGACCGCTTGGTCGCCTGCCGTCAGCGTTTGTGAATGATACGCCTCAAGACCTTTGACCTTGAATGTGACCTTTGACCTTGATATGTGAACTTGACATCTTAAACAAATGAGGGATTGCCTGTAAACTCCATAAACAAAGCTTGGTTGCAATTGCACTTCAACTTTCAAATGAGGTCAATTTTTACATTTTCAGCCTATCTTACAACTTGACCTCCATGGACCTTGGTTTTGTGACCTTTGACATCATCAACAAATGCGGGATCCCATGTTGCCCCTTGACTCAAGTTGGTTCCAATTGAACTTCAACTTTTCAAATGAGGTTCATTTTACATTTTCAGCCTATTTACAACTTGACCTCACATGACTTGTGACCTTGGTATGTGACCTTGACCTCATAACAAATGGGGGATGTCATGTTGCACCTGTGACCCAATTTGGTTTAAAGCCATCAAGTATGTGGATATTACAGGCAAAAATGTGAACCCTTTTTCACAACAGACATCAAAAACAGAACAAAGTGATCCCTATTGTGTCTTTCTGCCTTAAAGCAGGTGAAACAAAAAAAATATGCCCATACATGCAAGTATACACTGACGATTAATGAAAGCAATTTCAAACTGATGGCAATTTGCAGGGCCGAAATGGGCTTAAGATGTGCAACAACCGCCCAATATGTCGTTCAAAGTAAAGTGTAGATATTATTGACAAGTGTAGATTTTAATAGCAACTAAAAAAACCAGTGCTTCCATGTAACAAGGTGTTCCATAAACATTTGAGAAGGCATATAGTACTTGTGTCAGTGCTGATGTTGGCAAACTTGTTCACTATCGATCTTTTGTGCGGGAGCAAGGAGATCAGATGTGCTGGCTAGGATTTGCAATGGAAATACAACTGAACAAATGCCCCATATTTAAATGCCCCTTTTGAAAAATTTCATTCCCGGGCGTTTATCACCGACGAGAGGGTATGTAGTCAGGAAGAAACAATATGCTGCCTACAGAATTGATAAACTAGCGGCATGCTCCCAATGGCTTAAGCTACCCGGCAGAATAATAGTAACCCAACTCCAGCAGGAAAGTTCACATTTTTCTTCAAATCAACGATTACATTTTCTGAATTGATCTTTCAACGTTACTAAAATATCACGTTAGAGTGAGAGAGAGAGAAATGCCATATTACTCTTTCTAAAGGGCATTTCGTGATTTCGCACCTTCTGTTTCATTCATTGATCACTAGCTATCTTTGAGAACAGCGTATTTCAATTGAGCTCATCCCGATAGTGCGGTTTTGTGTTATGAGCAATTGCTAGTTTTCCCACGGTCCCATAGGTACTGTGCTGTATATTTCTGTCCGTACAGAAAATACAAAAGTACGAATTTCTTACAGATGCGACAGAATTTACACGTAAGATTGGGGCACCCAGGGATTACTAAGGCAACGATTTGAGATATAAAATCTCAACATCTTTTGTTAAAGTCGGGGGGACGAAGGATGTGATCACGAAAAGCCCTTTAATGAGGTATTATTACTCTTTCTTACGTTGTTCTTCGGAGTATTTGTGTATCTCCTTCTTGCGGTGGGCTCCCAATACTGCGTGAGAAATGCATCTTCATCTCAGTTACCCTCAATTCTTCCTCCTCCTATTTGTCGTCGTATAACTAAGGAGGGAATATAAATAGCAGAAGGGTTAATTAAGAAATAAAGGGATAAGATGTTCATGTTTATGTAATAAACACTTCCCCAAAATTAAATTATAAAAACATAAATAAATGGGCGAGGCGAAGCCGCGAGACCATATTAAAATGTTTTACTGCTGAGGGACAACATATTTCGACATAATCATTGAACATCGAACCCTTTATTTCATTCTATACCGTACGAAAAGTAAAATAATGCCCAAAAAACTGGTCATTTCTAGCGTAAAAAAATACATTGTTTACGTCTTAGAAGCGCGCGGCGTTGTCTTATCCGAGGTTAATGTTAGCGTGTGCGCTTATAGTGAGGGTGGCACGCGCACGAAAAGCAATGTGCGCTTTGTATCACGCATTAGAGCGTTATCGCGAACCATTATTGAAGAATAATGGGCTGTAAAAAACCAATCAAAGAGAGCGCTTTTGAATAATGGGCAGCAGACGGTAATAGATAACCATTATAATAAATCAATTAAATAATGGTATTTGAACGGCGACATTATCCACGTAAACGTAATCAAGGCGCTGTGCGGCTGCCATGAACGGCGTCAGCACAGCAGGAAACTCTACCAGAACAGATTTATGCCAAGAAGCTCGATTTAGAAGCAGGAGGAAACCGGAGTACTCCGGAGAAAACTGCGGGAACGAGTATGGATCGAGAAACCAAATGCACTATAAGCCACCGAGAACGAGCGCCTGCCGGGGGAATAGAACCGGGAGAGCCCTCATGGGTTTTGAAAGGCGAGGGAAGAGAGACGCTGCGGCCAACACATTTTCCCCCTACCTACTAAACTCTATGGCTGGTAGTCTGAAGGGATTCTAACTTTAAACCTGGGTTGTCAGTCTACGGATAGTAGACTTTTTTTCCTTTCAAAAATATAAGAAAGTTCAAAATAAGGGGTGAGAAACTTTGTCGTGGGAGAGGCCGAACGCTCCATCCTTGAGGAATTTTCCCACATATTACGGCACATCTCCGTATGTTGAAAGCAAATAAAGTCCACTCGTGTAGGATAACCTGGGTCTAAAAGTTAAGATTCCCTTAGAATTATCAATGGTGAGAATAGTGCAATGAGCAACTTCACACTCCGTTATTCAGTATGAATTTCGGAAACAAAAACAGTGTTGCATCTTCCTTTGATTAGACAGATATACCATGTGGAAAAACAGATTATTGATATGCTGAAAAGGTCAGTTTTTTTATTGAAACAACGTCCATTTTGCTAAGGTTAAGGTGGGGGGGGGTAATCCGATGCTAACCTCGTCCAACCCACACCGTACTCCATCAAAATTGAGATGATATCAGCAGAAAGTTCATATTTTTTCTCTTACCTAGTGAAATTTACAGGCCAAAAATGTTCCTTCTATATATCAATTAGTAAACAATCTTGCCTCTACCTCAAAATGATGGCGCTTTAAACTTTACTATTTGGACTAATGGTCTCAGGTCAGAGGTCAATTCAATACTGAAACGGGACTGGTGTTATTGTAGGTACAGCTGGAATATTAAGAATCAAAATTCTTGTCTGTGATGAGTAAAAATCGATATATGGATACATGCAAGAATATGACATGGATATTGTAGGCCCTATATGCAGTACAAAATGCATTGGATATTGATGGGACTGCACAAGTCACTATAACAGTACTAAGCTGGTCAACTTGGACATTCTATCGCAAAAAAAACCACACTTAGTAACCACAAATCAATTTGTTGATGTTTACTTTCCCCGCCTAAAAATCCGAAAGATATAAATACTGTATAAAAATGGCATGTAGGGAATTATAATAATAATGAGGCCAGGAGCGTGATTCGCGTAATGTGGTGCTTATTGACCTGTGTAACGGAATGCATTGATACCGAAGCATGAGTGGAAGTTGAGACGATTATCCAGATGGCTTGGCGCATTCTTGAAACAAGTTGAGCAAGTTGATGGCGTTCAACATCGTTCGGATTTTTAGGCGGGGAGTATACTCACACACGTCACTTGCCTAAAAAATTCATTCTGAATCTGTTTGTTGATAAACAGTATAATGTGAATCTCTAACTTGACATTAGTCCAAAATAGGAAGTTTAAATCACCATCGTTTCATTTTACTGCCAACTTTGGCCAATCATAAGAATGGTTTATATAAGACCCTATCATCTACTTAAAGAGGACACAAGAACATTTCCAGAAAGAAGCACCCCATATTTTTTTCAAACGTGTTTTTGCATATTTGGCATGCTTACTATGTTTACATTAGCTCACCTATGCAGTGAATAAGCTAAATATGCCGTCCTTGTGTAATAAAATCATTAACATGAGATTTTGCATTTTCTGTTGTGCACGACAGAAGTCAAAGCATGCTTTTTATGGGGGATGAGTACGAAAGCAGACAAGTTAAAAAACATAGTTGTTTTGGTTTTATTTGTTATTTTGACCACCAAACCTCAGTGTTCTCGGTACGTGTTCTACCACCGATCAAGTGCAAATTTATAGGAAATTGATCCTAAAAATCTATCCTGTGCCTTTTTCTAGAAACTCACTTAGTGTTTAGATATGTCAAGAATAAAGATGGCCACAAATTTTAAACACTTAAAAGAGAAATGAGAGAGATTTCAGAAAGAGGCGCCCCAATTTTTTTCAAACCAGGGTTTTTGGCATATTTGGAAATCTTTCCAATGCATTAGATACACAGTCTTTATGTAATAATTGTGTTAGTACTTTGTCGTACACGACAGAACGTCAAAGGGCATGGTGTTCTAGGGACAATTACGATAGTCAGGCAGTCAAAACAAGGTCTGCGGTTTTTCTTTTGTACTGTTGCCAATAAACCTTCGGAAACATCTTGGTAG
>JAMKCH010036325.1:0-40567 GCA_023653785.1 Ophioderma brevispina
AATTTTGGGCTGTATTTAGTGTTGTTAAACACGGGGGGGGTCCTAGTACCCAACATTTGATATTTTGGGGATTTTTTGTCTAATTTCCCTGATTTATGAATACGCTTCTTCTGATCACAAAAATTAATCCGTCCACGGCTTCATTAGAATAATTAGATGTGTCCCTAAGAATCCCCCCCCCCGGGCACTATCGAAGTAAAAAATCAAGATATTTTACCAACCCTGGCCTTGATTAGCTTAATTGGCAAGACGTCGTACTACTGGTCTGTTCAATTAACTTAGATTGTTGGTTTTTAATTAATTATTTCCAAAAAATACGCACGTTCGAACTAAATCACGAAAAGAAAGTTGTTTGGTATCCTTGGACTTAAGACGTTTTTTACATGACTAGGGATGGGACATTTTAAACCTTCAAATCTATTGAAATCTGGGTTTTTACCCTCGTTTTAAAAATGAGCGAATAATGTTTGGTATCCATTAGAAATTATGTTTTTTTAAGGTTTCCATTGCACATCCTCTTTGTAGGTAGTAAAAGCTTGTCGTAGGAGGATATAGTCCCGATCAATATTGTCCCGCACTGGTATGAAATAAATAATACCAATTTGCTGCAACATTATCAAAGTCCGAACCTTTGTTTTGCAATACAAACAGATGATATTCAAGGTGTCACACGGCATTAACTTGAATTGACAACATTACAGGAGAGCTGTATCATTGACAAGTCCGTATACCAATTGAATAAAAGAGACAGTGCCTCGATTAAATGAATTGGTATTTCACAACATGCTTTATTGCCCCATGCCCTACTCACGCACAAACACCTGCAATCAAAGTAAGGTCCTGAACTATAATATTGTTCGTATGAACATGCTTTTTGAAGCGCCCTAATTCGTGAATTGGTCTGTCATCAAAGTTTCGGAGTCAAAAGTCAATATCACCTGGACCCAGTTTGTTTGTCGTTTGTCAATGAAAATCAGTGTAAATTGAATAAAATTCAAAGAATAAATATGTTTTGAAGTTGGAACCCATGATCTTGTTGGTCCCAATGATGAATACAACTTTTCTTGTGATGTTTTTAGAAAGCGTATATTTTTTGAAATAATTAATAAAAACCAGACATCTAAGTTAATTGAACAGACAGTAAAGTAATACGAAGGTCCCCGGTTTGAATCCGGCTAATCGCACATTTTTTTTCAACACAACCGCTAACATTTACTTTTGGTAGAGCCTTGAGAAAGCCTCATTGTGACTGTATAGTCTGGCAGGATAAGATAAATGGTGACACACTATTTCTCAAACGTCGATTCAAAATTAAACTTTGCAAATTCCCGCTATGTCTAATATCCCTGCTTACTGAAGCGAATATTGTGGCTGATTATTGTACTGTGGAAGTCTGCTATGTGACTCAATTGACAAAGTATGGTCAACAGATTTTGCTTGTTTTGGAGTTTTGACCACCGAACTGGTCCCAGAATAAAAATGTAGCCATTTTTAATCTAAAAACTATGTCTACATTGTCTACTAAGTTCGGCTCCTTTAAGTTTACAGAAACTCAAAACCAAATCACATTTTTGTTCGACATATTTTATTCAACCTATACATTATACGAACAATCTTAAAGCACAATATAAATATATTTTATATTGTGCTATCTATTTTATTTTGTTCATATACATTTGTTCATATAGCACAATACAAAACATTTTATCTTTTGTGTCATTCACATTATACCAAAATAATATTACAGCACAGTATAAACATATATTTATGATCTTTGTATATACATTATATGCCAAGCACTTAAAGGTACTTTTATTCAGCAGACTGAAATAACGTGCATCAGTTAATGGTACTAAAGATATCCAGTGGGAGAGAAAGCCCTAGTATTCAATGAGCTTGCCTCGGGATGGAATGAAGCTCGATATAATTTTTTAAATTTAATACCCATTTCTCGATTTGGATAAAAATGGACTTCTGCTTTGGCCCATTTTGAACATTTGAGCTAAGTTTTATGTCCGTCCAGAATGAAATAGTGCCACCTCAAACAATGATCTCTAACTTGACTGGGATCCTGACCATTATCAACCCCCACTCCTGATGAGCATAGATACGTACAATGGGCATTTCCCGGCTATTTCATATTGGAAGGCACTGGTTTCCACAGCCCGTTGAAAGTATTATCAGGATTCCCTACATGTAATTATTCGTAGTTACAAAATTCCTTCGTTTTGCGACACATAAGACATTGTAGAGCTTAACATTCACAGTTATAGTTTACTAGCCAGTTACCAATGCACCGTGTAAAAATCTCTATTTTTATTTAAAAATTGGCGGCGCTCTTCAAAAAAATGTGGGCTACTATTGCTTTAACATCAATGTTTTGTTAAACATGTTAGGGCCTGGTCTTGAAATAGGTCGGCCTTACTGTTATACACTGGGCAATTCGCTAGCAAAGTGTTACATTGTAATTCCGGTCGTTACTATGTCATGGATCAAACAGTCCAAAAGGTGCGGATTCCAGTGACCAAGGAGTTATGTAACCACTTCGATGGCGGAAGTTATCTTTTAGAGTTTAATGGGCGATTGCACGTTAGGTCAAAAGGTTAACTTGGCGAAACTGCCTCCAGCACACCCAGCATACCCCCCCCCCGCAGAGAATACAAAGGATCACCTGTAAAATAGCTGAAATGTTCAGGTGAACCTGTGCCTGCATTGTATTCTCGCATGCTTTGATGATCTGGAGGACAAACCAAAAGTCCATTCAATTAAGCTTGCCATCCGTGAAAGGACCCTATACTATGGGCCATACGATTTCGCAAGAATGGATCGCAGGCAACAAAAGAATGACATAGGCTGTTAACTGGCCTATACTTTTGTATTTTATACTATGTGATCATATGGTGCTCCCCAGAATTGCTTTTAAACATTGCCTACAACAACATATCATAAAGTAATAGAAGGCTTCAGTCACATGTGTGTAACAATGCCAGAGCTTTTATCTTGACAAAAAAAATATTTATAAAAGCAGCTTTTCACCTGCTTTCACTGGAACTATTCCTGGATTTAAGTTT
This sequence comes from Ophioderma brevispina, assembly GCA_023653785.1. Lineage (NCBI taxonomy): Eukaryota > Metazoa > Echinodermata > Ophiuroidea > Amphilepidida > Ophiodermatidae > Ophioderma > Ophioderma brevispina. The sequence goes on from JAMKCH010036325.1 coordinate 3,072, forward strand.
TGCTCTTTCTTTGAACATTCTAGGGATTATGCTTTGACTATTGATTGGGACGTGAATGGCCCAACCGCTCGGGATTGGCTATCATGGCTTAAGCGCACATCATACCAAAATACACGGACTAATCCCCTCAATTCATATACCTCCACCTACAAAGGAGTAGAGGCTATTCCGCTATCAACTGGAACTGGTATAACTGCTGCTGAAGATGCAAGACCCAAGATATTAGTGTGTTTGTTTGTATTCCCGTAGGATTTCATGCTAAAATTGATTTTTTTTTGGCTGTTTTGGTTTCAATAGGCCTAAACTGTCAGAAAATGATGGGGTGCAAACTTTCCCTGGATGACCTAGTACCATTTTGGGGCTATAGTGCTTTACTAAAGGTCGGAACCTAGTGCAAATATATCTTTTTCTATTCCTTGGTAATGAGACGCAACATGTTACTCGATTTTAAATTTGTTCCCGTAGCAACATTTTCCCCCTGGAGAGGGGAGCATCAGTCGGAAAATTTGCACCCATCATTTTCTGATAGCCTGGTCCCTATTGAAAATGAAACAGCAAGAAAATCAATTTTTATCACACAAATCCTACGGGAACTGACCATGAAAAGGAAAGTGCTCCAGACCGAGATTTTATTACGTAGCCACTAAACAAGTGCCCGAAGAGTGAGGGTGGACAAGAGTGACCAAGAATGCCACTGAGAAAAGGTCCCCTACAAACCTCAGTTAAAAAGCAATCCCGTTAAAAAGGTAATTCTCTTGTAAAGCCGGGTAAAGTTTTAGAAATAACTGTTCACTTCACCATCAGCTAAAAATGGATACCCTTGAGAAATGCATAAGAAAGTACAGGGTTCCTTGTATCACTGAATCGTAAAGAGTTTCCATATGGCCCCCTTTAAAATTAATACAGGGAAACATTTTTTTTTATTTATGGCCTTACACTATCAATACCCAACCAAGTAGAACAGGTACATCCCAGGTCATAACTAATCAGCTTTCCTGCCAACATAGCGCACTAATTTTTTTATGTTGCATAACCATATTGTTTAAATAAGCTTTGGGGCCACCCTGGATTTTTGACTTAAAAAAACAAAATGGCGGCCAAAATATCATTTTGTTAAAAATGCATATCTTTTCCTTTTCGTGAAAATGCGCAACAAAAACACAGAATTCCATTTCATTCCACCTTTTTACTCTACAACCTCACAGGATCTCTTAACCTTAGAAAAATTTAACAACTCGTCGCTTTTTAAAAATCTCACCCAACAAAGATTCAAAATGGCCGCCATGAACGCCTTTCCAGCTATAATTGCCATAAAGTATTATTTCAGATTAATATTCGTAATTTGAGAGAAAATGCTTTATTAACTTATTGTTGACCTTCTATCGCAAACTATACATGGCTATAATTTTACTTCGAATTAGCCGAAATGAAATCAAAAATGGTGCCAAAATACCAATATTGAATCATATTTGGGCTAAAAAAGGATATATTTTCGGTTTTCAAATTCCCAAAACACCAACAAAAATGCAAATTTCCCATCTTTTATTGTACGATGCATATTCCTTGTCTCTATCATCTTTCACTTATTTCCTAATTTATTTTGGTCCACCTTCCCACCGCCTTGGCGCATCCGCCGTTCACGCCGGAAAACAGGATGGGGGAAGCCCAACTCCCCCCCATTTCACCTGTTCTTCCTGGTCCCCCCACCTTTCCCGTCCCCGCGATAGCTCTCCGGGGGCTCCTTTTTCTTTTTATCAAGCCATACGATCATAATTCTAAAATTATTCATTATTACCTGTTATTGAGCTGCTCGATAACGCATTGTGTAGCTTTATCATTTGCCTCAAAATGGCAGCAAAAATCCAAAATGGACGGCAGAATATAACACCCAATTTTGTCCTTATAATCCATATATGTATTGTCGTCGTAAAACATACACACAAACTCTCAAATTTTCCTCTTTTTTGATTGTACCACAGAAGATAGATTTCAGTTGTATCACGTAACCCTGCCGAAACGAGATTGAAACCTGGCTGGATGTGGGCCCCCCGCACCCTTACTTGAACTTTCTTAGGGCGTGCACACATGATGTATTCATAATATCAAGCCCAGGCTTAAGTTATATATCCCTTACATCCCAAGAGGAAATGACACCAACCTAACGATCACCGCAAAAGGAAGTAGCGTTATTGTCGTGTTAAAGCTAGCAATTTCCCCCTAAACACAAGACAGAGGTCCGCTCCGTGATTTTTTTATAAAAGTGGCAAAAAATGGCCTTTGGTATTTAAGTGATATACTAAATCTCCTGGTATTCATCAAAATCCTTTCTTTTCAAACGTGAAATTCGCATAATCTTGTAAATACGGCCGAAAAAATCTAGTCATTCCTATCTTATTTCTCTTCCTTAAGTACATAGGAAACCTGGGTAATACCGCAATAGAGAGACTCAGAAAGCCTATTGCAGGCGATCTCCATAATACCAGTGGGGTACATAACAGACTGGATGCAAAGACTACGTCGCTAGTAAAGACCTCCCTAAATTAGACTAGAAAAAGGCAAAGTCTACAGTGTTTTTTATAAATCTGACCATGAAAGAATATCTATGTAGTCCGTCAGAATGGGAGGAGATCGACATAATATGCACCTATGATGCTCATCTTCGCATAGATGGCAAACAGTTCCCCTTCCCCCACTAGGCATCCGTGAAGTTCCTCGCAAGATATCTTCAAGACCCCAGTGACAAGAGATGTGGTAATGTTTGGAGACCAAGTTAAAGGATATCTCTTGGAGAAGACCGACACTGACCAGGTGAACAGCATAAGAAGTTTGGATATACTTAACCTCATCGTTAGTTGAATTTTCGGGGAGTTCATTTACTGCTTCCTATCTCACTTGCCAAGGATCTTGAAACTCTGTCAGCTCCATACCTGATGGGTGGGCAGGACTGCTAAGGTGTACCAATCCCTCTATTCTTGTATCAGAAAACAGTAAACAAACAAAGATCTGCCACTATAGGCCCTTTCTATCCACCTAAAATGTTGCAAGTTGTGAAAGTATGCACATTTTGAAATATGCGTTTTTAAAATCAGCCAACCAAATTTGTATACTGACACTGGTATCTAGACTGAAAAAAGAGACTGGAATGGTGTGAGATAGCTCATAAGGTAACGATATCAATGTGTAACTTTGCAAATGACAGCATATCCGACAAGGCCTCCGTTACACAGATTCTGGGAAAGGCAATGACCATTTGAACAAGAAGAACCATAAATGCCCGGTTCTTCACTTGTTAAAGAAGTGTCAAGAAACAGATGTTGTATCCCATATAGTAGGCCCGGAAAGTAAATGCTATGTGGGATATGGCAATGCAAATGGACATCAGCTGGAATAAGCTCCTCTACTCCTGTTCACCAGAAATGCTGAATTCTACCTAAACACTATATAAGGATCCATTCCTACACTATCAATAATGAGACACTGGAATAAACATGCTCTGGGACCGTGTGCTCGTGGTGTGGACTGTGGTGTGGGTGAATACAAACTCCTCAATCAAATTCCCGCCAAAAATAGACACCCACGTCACGGAGACCAGATGTTACCATCTATTCTCATGCAAGTGTTGTCATTGAGCTAACACGACTGCAGAAGAAGGCATAGGGATACCGACAAGCACACAGAAGCTGGAATGGTCGTTGAAAATACTTCCCCAGTAGAGTGGTAATCCAGAGGATTCACCAACCGACTCTGAGAACCTGCTTCCAAATTCCTTGGGCTGACAAATAGATGAAACCAAGAAGGCATTGGACACTTATCAAGAATGCTCTACGAACGAACTATACATTGTAGCTTACAAGAAACAACAAGAACTTCGGTTAGTTGGAATTAGTCGCACAACTACCATCCGCCATGGAAGACTACAAGGCAGACGCAGCATCGCAACCAAACTAGGTTCCCGTGACCAGCCATGCCTTGAATGGAGCTTGCTTTCTCTTCGGAGGCCCTATCTTATTTTTTCGCAATCTAAGGAACGTTAAGGGCATTGAACTTGGCAAGTTCTTGTTCGTCACCTCGCATCAACTTTTCGTAGCTTCACAAACAAATATTGCATGGGGCTTTCCGTCTGTCATACACAAAGCCATTACAGTTACTGCACCTGGAGAGGAGGTCCGTGACGAAGCGCTGAACTCACCACCACCAATACTGTGCAATGTCCTAAAAACGTTTGATGCAGTATCAGCCATGATTCGGCCACGTTACATGATACAATTGGAAATTTTCCTTTCTTTTGTACAACCAAAAAGAGAAATTCTGAGTTTAGTTGCGAATCTTCGACGGCAATACATCTAATGGATTTATATTACAGAGTGGTATCCTGGCCGCCCCCATTTGACTTTTTGGCTGCCATTTTGAGGCAAAATGAATAGCCATTTATCATTTGTGGTAGCAGCTCAACAACAGTTAATAATCAGCATTTCCTTATGATCATATCCTTGGGAAAAATATAACTTATAATTACCTTGTATTTAACGTTGTGTGGCGGCCATTTGATTTTTGGGTCACGTGATCACACAATTGAAATTTTTAAGTTTATCGAGGCAATGTCCTATGGCCTATGTACAATAAAAGAGGGAAATTTCAATTTTTTTGGTGGCATTTTACAACCGAAATATACCTTTTTAGCCAAAAATTGTGGATTCAATATTGGTATTTGGCGCTATTTTTTGATTTTGTTTTCGGCTCAATTTCGATGGGCCAATTATATCCATGTAGATTTTGCGATAGAAGCTCAACAATAAGTTATAAAGCATTTTCTCAAATTACGAATATAATCTGGAAAATTACTTTTAACTCCGCCATAGTATATAGCTGGAAGGAGCGTTCATGGCGCGCATTTTGACTTTTGTAGGTTACGGATTTTAAAAAAATCGATTATTTTTAATTTTTCAAGGTCAAGATTGCTGTGCCTCTTTGTATGTTAAAAAGGGGAATTCTGTGTTTTTTTTTTTTGTGCGCATTTTTACTACGGACAACCAAATATGTCATTTTTAGCCAAAATTTATATTTTGGCCGCCATTTTTGTTTTTTTTAAGTCAAAAAATCAGGGTGGGCCCCAAAGCTTATTTTAAACATATAGTTTTTCTGCACCTAATAAAAAAAACAGTGGTGGGGCTCTGTGGTTAGGAACTGATTAGTATTATTTACCTGACTGGGTATGTACCTTTCTAAAGGCAAGAGTACAAAATAAGTTTGTAAACTTGTAGAATCCTCAAAGGGGTTACATATGGAACTCTTGCCAGATGGTAACAGCTACATACCACATTTTCCATGTCCAAAAATTGGCTGACTAGGAAGATAAAGGCATGTCAGTGTTGCTTAGTCTACAAGATGAGTTGAAGAAATTAATTGGGAAGAAAACATAATTCCCAGGTAGCACCTTTGAAAGCTGTTTTTTGGAAAAAAAAATGGACTGTTATAAAGAAAATATGATATGAGGGTCAAAGGAATAATACTCTGTATAGGCCCATACACGAATGATCTTTTGACCTTCCCATCTGTTACACGATATATAACTCTTGTACACCACATGCACAAGCTGACCCTAAGTGACCCTGACTGACCTTTGACTGTGGGTCATCTGTGACCAAACATAAGACCCCCTTAGTGCATCAGATGTATAAGCAAACAGCGGCACTGATTATTACCAAGAGTTGGGTCTGAACTTAAACAGGCAGAAACATCAAACGCGTAATACTTTGTGATGAGAGCATTGCATTGAACAGGAACATGGTGTTCTGCATCAGATTCTGCATCGGGAATCTGGTATGACTCGCAGTTTTGGTTCAGGGAATCTTCTACGCAACCATGCCACTGGACTTCGCGATTGTAAGTATCCGCGCTGGACACAAAACAATCCCCCCCAACCCCTATTTGCTTGAAATGATCTCTCCGACAGACTCTTTCAATAGAACCATATACAGCAGGATGGAGAACATGAGCTGCAGAAAATGAACGCAAGACATCACATTTCAACAAGGTGGGTGAAGAAACCAAGAAAAGGTTGGCTGCTTTTAAAATCCAAGTCGACAAGATTACGTCTAAGCATTTACTGTGGGCCTGGCAGACCTTGAAGCTTGTGTGATTGCAACTGCAGAAAAGAGCAACAAGGATGCCGTTCTGACAGAAAGAAGAAGAACAGACCAGAGGGCGTAATCCCGATGGATAATTCGATTTTCCCTCTGTTGCTGTAAGAAGGGGGGAAAAGGGCCCCCAACTGCTGTCAGTGGTAACAGGTGTGGCGGGGGCTGACCCACCGGCCAGTGGATGTAACAAAGACCGAACTCGCAGCAGGGAAGCGATACATGGCTGTGCCGTGGGACAGGTCCAGCCCTTTCCAAGTATGTCCCCTGCACTCCAACCTACTCAACAAATTTCATCCACACATTTAGCTTCAAGAAAACAACTAAAATAAACCAGTTAGTAGGGAAACGATGTCTATACCATTGTCATAGTGGAATAACTACTACAAGTTATATGGGATAGCTGGTGCTAAAGTGGCGACAGTTAGCCCAGCATGGTGAGGACCAATATCCCAGTCAATTGGAAAACCTTCTACAAAACCTGGGTTTAGAATTAACAGCGCAAATGGGCACAGTTTTACCCTTTGACGGTTGGTTGGAAGTGACAGTAGAAATTCCCCACTGAATCAGAAGAGTTTTACACCACCACTCGTCGCGGTTTTTAGGGGCTCACTTCTTTCCATGGAACTTGAAGAATCAATGATTGGGTTTAATGTAATTCAAGAACTACACTTCAAACCAAAATACACGGACTAATCCCCTCAATTCATATACCTCCACCTACAAAGGAGTAGAGGCTATTCCGCTATCAACTGGAACTGGTATAACTGCTGCTGAAGATGCAAGACCCAAGATATTAGTGTGTTTGTTTGTATTCCCGTAGGATTTCATGCTAAAATTGATTTTTTTTTGGCTGTTTTGGTTTCAATAGGCCTAAACTGTCAGAAAATGATGGGGTGCAAACTTTCCCTGGATGACCTATACCATTATGTGGCTATAGCGCTTTAACCTAAGGTCGAACCTAGGCAAATATATACTTTTTCTACATCCTTGTAAGGAGACTACATTACTCGACTTTTAAATTTGTCCCTGTAGCACATTTTGCCCTCTTGGAGAAGGGGGCATCAGTCCGGAAATTTGGACCCCATCATTTTCTGATAGCCTGGTCCCTATTGAATGAAACACATCAAGAAAATCAATTTTAGCACAAAAATCCTACGGGAACTGACCAGTGAGAAGGAAGGTGCTCCATGACGAGTGTTATGAGTAGCCACTAACACGTCCACGAAGATGAGGGTGAGACACATGTGACCAAGATGCCACTGAGAAAAGGTCCTACAACCTCAGTAAAAGCATCCATGAAAAGGTATTCTCTTGGAAAGCCGGTAAAGTGTAGAAATAAGTTACTCACCCCCATCAGCTAAAAATGGATACCCTTGAGGAAATGCATCAGAGTACAGGTTCCTTGTATCAGCTGACTCGGAAAGAGTTCCATATGGACCCCTTAAAATTATACAGGAAACATTTGTTTTATTTATGGACTTACACTAACAATACCCTAACCATAAAGGACCTGTACATCCCAGGTCATAACTAATCTATTTCCCCTACCACATACCAATAAATTTTTTTATGTTGCATAACTTATGTTTAAAATAGCTTTGGGGCCACCCTGATTTTTGACTTAAAAAAACAAAATGGCGGCCAACATATCAATGTTGGCTAAAAATGCCTTTTTTTCCGTCCGTAAAATGCGCACAAAACACAGAATTCCCCTTTTTAATATACAAAACCAGAAAAAAATAAAAAACTTAAAAAAAGCAAAAAATATGGATTTTTTTAAATCCGTAACCTACAAAATTCAAATGGCCGCCATGAACGCTCTTCCCAGCTAGACATGACCATAAAGTAATTTTCAGATTAATATTCGTCATTTGGAAAATCTTTGATAACTTATTGTTTGAGCTTCTATCGCAAAATCTACAAAAAAATGGCTATAATTTTACTTCGAAATTTAGCCGAAAATGAAATCAACATGGCTGCCAAAATACCAATATTGAATCATATTGGGCTAAAAGTGTATGTCCTGTTTAAAAAAGGCACAAAAAACTTGAAATTTTTCCTCTTTATTGTACAAGCAATAGGTCTTGTCTCGATAATCTTTAGATTTCCATTGTTTAATCACGTACCCAAAAATCAAAAAATTCAAAATTGCCGCCACCAACGTTAATAAAATAACATAAAAAGTTTTATTGTTCAGAATATGGTCATAATTTAAATGAGGCATTATTAACTTGTTTTGAGCTGCACGAAAGCATTGTAGCTATCATTTTGCCTCACAATGGCAGCCAAAAAATCAAAATGGGCCGGCATAATACATTTTTTCTTATAATCCAAATATGGTATGTCGTCGTAAAACATACAACACAAACTCAGAATTTTCCCTCTTTTTGATGTATCCAAGAATCTAGGATATTTCATTTTGGTATCACGTACCCTGCAGAAAAGTAGATTGAAAACGCATGCTGGCTGTGGCCGCACCCTGACTTGAACTTTTCTTAGGTGGTGCACAGTATTGATGTTATTCATAATATCAAGCCCAGGCTTATATATCCCTTACATCTCAAGAGGAAAATGACTACAACCTTACGATCCCCCCACCCACCGCCAAAAAGGAAGGTAGCGTTTATTGTCGTGTTAAATCTTGGAGCAATTTCCCCCCTAACCAAGACATAGGTCCGTCTCTCCGTGATTTTTTTTAAAATTGGCAAAACTGGCATTGGGATTATAAGGGATAGTACTAATCTCCTGGTATCATCAAAATCCTTTCTCTTTGCAAACGTTAAAAGTCTGCATAATCTTGTAATCCACGGCCGAAAAAATCTAGTCGTATTCCTATCTATTCTCTTCCTTAAGTACATAGGCAACCTGGTAGATACACAATAGAGAGACTCAGAAGCGTAGGCAGCGATCTACCATAATAGCCAGTGGTGGATGGATGCAAAGAGCTTACTTCGACTATTAAAGACCTCTCCCCCTAAATTATAACAACGAAGGCAAAGTCTACAAAGTGTATTTTTATAATCGGACTAAAACATGACGAAGGATCTATGTATCCGTCAGAATGGGAGAGCATCGACATAATATGCACCCTATGATGCCTCATCCCTGCATAGATGGAAACATTTCCCCTTCCCCCACTAGGCATCCGTGAAGTTCCTTGTCCAAGAGATCTTCAAGGACCAGACAAATAGATGTGTATTGTGGAATACCAAGTTAAGGTATCTTTTATATGGTTTACACTAGTCATAAAAAATTTTGTTTGGCGTAACGAGAAAATATCGGGTCGGTCGGTCGGTCATTTTTTTTTTCTCAATGTTTTACTCTAAAATGAATACAAAATGCTAACATTTAATTTTTTTCAATGACATAAGCAAAGATCTTTTAATTACTTGTTGTAGTTGCTGTTGTTTTTTCTTGTTTTTTTTTTTATTACCATCAATTCAATGAATTGAATGGTTATTGCTATCGAGATCCGGCGTGTGTTAATTCGGTCTTATTTTCTCTACTAGTCGGGGCGTTTTATTGTGCATTTCTGACAAAAGCCGCCTAGTGGGAGTCAGACACAAAGGGGAATCTCGTGTTGTGCTGATTTTTTAAATTTCAGTGACTGTAGTCAGTTTGGGTCCATTTGTATCTTTTTGTCAGTTTTGGACATCATTTGATGCGCGCTTGTTTCTTCCCTTCTTACGTGAATGCATTGGTTTATGTGTGCACCTATAAACCGGCTGTTATTGGGGTTCTTCATGCGAAAATGAAATGGTGATCATGTTACAATATCTACCAAGGGCTTACCAGGGACTGAGATCAAACACAAGTGCGAGTTCATTTGACTTGAGGAGATTAGTGTAAACAAATTTCCCTTGATGAAGGTGGCCCGACCATAATAGAGATGGTGTTAAATTGTTGCAAACTATACCTTTTTTAATCCTTAGGAGCAGAGGAACTGTCTATACACCTTTTAACCCTGTATTAAACTTTACAAATTTTACATGGATTTTTGGGTGACCGTTGGTTGCGAAGGGGGACTATAGAAATGCGTGTGTGTGTGCGTGTGTTGTCCCCAACTGTGGCTTAATCGGTTTCATGTTTTAGCGAAGTGAAACTAACCATTGCTAACAGCTAACGGAAAACGTCATCCTGAATCGCTTCAGAAGTGGGCGCTCTCACAATTTTGATATTTCTTATTTATTTGCTCTCGTGGCGTCTTGTCACTTTATTATTTTCGCTTGGAATCGTTCCAAGTTCCTCTTTCACATCATAACAACTGCTGAAACAACGATGGCATTGATGTCTTTTGAGTTGTTTGGTCTGGAAGTCCATTCTAAAACAAATGCAGCCTCTAATACCAATTTTGTCTACTACCACTTGGTCTAATAACCGCAACACAATTTTGGGCTAATTCCCATTTGGTCTAATATCCATCTAGTCTAAATCCTTTGGTATTATTTTCCCTCTAACACAAATACGAAATTGAGCCTATGTTTTATGATTGAAAAATGAGCAACTCAAATCACCTTTTGTTTTTCACTTTCATACCCCAGGATGACCTTGAACTCATTTTAAGCCTGTCCCACACCAATTTTTAAATTGGAAAATTTGGGAAAATTTAGGTTTTTCAAGATTTCCGCGCAACTTTTGAAATTCAAATTGTTTTTGTGGTTTTCTATTGATGTACCGGCAAAATTGAGCATTTTGGAAATCTGTTTTTCTAGAAAAATTTTTCCCAACACCGATTTTTAAATTTGAAAATTTTTTTAAATTGTTTGGTTTTTCAAAATTTCTCAAAATTTGAAACTCAATTTTTTTTTTTAGTTTGTCATCATAAATGTTTCTCGGCAGCTTCTAATTTGTGTGAACATTCAGTTAAATTTCCTCCGAAAGTGGTTTTTCAGTGATGACCGTTTTCCTCTAACAGGAGAAGATTACGAATTTCCGACCTAATTTGTCAAGGGCGCTATATTTAAAATACCAGTTTGTCATATCTAACTACACACAATCCTAGTATGAATGACACTGCGTGTTATTACAAATTATGCGCATGTGTGCTTATGTTCTGTGACTTATATATTTTTTAACTTCATTTAACTTCATCTCTTGGTCTCTCACAAAAAACGTAGTTATTAAAGACTCGGCTGCACCACCATTTTGTGTTCTACCCATGCCGCATCATGACGTCTTCAAACCACTCGCTCGATCTAACTGTTCCTGAAGACTCCGGGAAAAAGGCTAGACCTGTCCTCCTACCGTATGCCGAAGAAGACACAGAAGTAAAGATGGAGACAGATAGCCAGCCAACGCCTGGACAACGATCGGAGAAAAGAACACAGAAATCCACCTCTCCGAACGTGCGAAGAAATGGTTTGGGGTGATGCTGAGGCAAAAATCAAACAGGTTCGAACCACTGCGTCAAAAATTCAATTTCTTGTAGGATATTCGCACGTTAGCAAGTAAACATTCTACCCATGTCACCATCAAAGGCTCTCCCCATTTACCTGGAGGGAGCTCAGCTGGGCTTTCCAAGTTGAATGGGAGACATTTTGAGGGAGAATGTTCTAAAAAGCTAATGGATGCCACACAAAAATATCTGCTGACTGAAAAACAAAGTGAATGTGACAGAGGCATCGGACATGGCTCAGAAAGTCACTCTCGACTTTCAAAAAGCACTTCCTTCGGAGGACGGGAGAAGGGCCTGAACTCTCAAGATCGTCAACCATCGATGAGGAAATTGAATAGAAAGAGAAAGCACACCGGAACAGTCACAAAAACAAGCCAACTTCGGGAAAAAGTCATGTGAAGAAGTCGGAAAGGAGAAAACAAAAAGCAGCCTTACGCGTCTAAGACTATAAGCCGAAAAATAAACCCAACGGTCTTTTTTAAGCCACCAAATCTTCCAAAGAGAGATGATTTGCTGTCATGTTTTGCTTGAATCAAAAAAAATACACAATAACGTCCCTTTGATATTGAGCTAAAAAATGGCAAAAAACAGAAAGTTTCCGTAAACAGATCTTAAAGGCAACTAAGGACAAAAATAAGTTCCCAGAAAATGCTTTTTAAAATTCCAAAGACCCAAACAATCTCAGAGGTCAAAATTAAAGGACTTGGCCAATGCGAACAAAAAGTTCGTCATTAACCTAGCAAAACGAAAATTTCTCTGATGCAGAATTATCTGTATTGGATAGGTTTGAAGTTTATCGATATCCCAAAAAACCTAAAGCAAAATTGCTGGACAGGATACTGAATTACTCATGCGTAAAATGCGAACACGTTTTTTAATGTCCAATAAGAAAGCAAACGAACACACAAGTTCAAAACAAGCTTCCAATGGCAGCCCCCTGTCTACACCTTGTTTGGACCTAGAAAACTACTAGAATCCGCAAGGTTTGAGCGTATCTAAAATTAAGAAAGGAAGTCACGATACCGTGACTAAACTAAAGCGTCAAGCCCTCAAAACATTACGGAAAAGAAACATTTAGTTTTCCAAAAACCGGATAATCACGTGGCATAGTCGTAATCAATAAAACGGATTACAGTAAATGAGGTAAACTTTGCTGACAGTAACCAATACACATGAAATCGATGCTACATACATAGATCCAGTGAAATTGTTAAAAACCGGCTTACCTCATGTTAGGGGATCGAAGCATTGAATAAAAATCACTACGACTTCTCTATCCAAATGAATCATAAATTCAACTCCAACTTGCTACTTTTTTGCCAAAAATTCACAAAACGGTTCCAGCTGACCGGACTTTCATTGGAAGACCCATAGTCAGCAAATAAATTGGACCATGTGAAAAAATTGGCGAATTTATCAACTTCTTTGGCTTTCCTCTCGTTCCAACACAACCACATATTTGGAGACACCAAAGACACGATAAGAAAAATGAGCAGTTCAAACTTTCCAAAACCCTGTCTTTTGGTCACAATAAACTTATTGAAGTTCGCCCATTGTTCTTCAAAATGAAGTCGAAAAAGAAGTGATAAAGACTTTTACAGAAGTAAATCCAGGAATATATTTTCCTAGAATGCCCCATCCATCACATGGAAGCCATTATTAAAACTTGTTTTTCAAGAACTGTTTTCTCATTCACTAGAAACCTATTTGCAAACACAGGCGGAGCTATGGGGCAAAAATGCTCCCCAGAACTATGTGATCTAATGTGTCTTCTTTGGAAAGAAATTTATTCCTTGAGTGATAAAATTTCAAATGGCTTCGATATCGTGACGACATTCTTATGTTTTGGTTAGAAGAATGAAAACGAGTTAGCTAATTTCATCATCAAACAACTCCTCACCCGACTCTGAATTCACACATGAGTGGTCAAAAATAGAAAATGTAATGTTTTAGACGTGGTTCACTTCGTTACAAGGAGGTAGATTTCATAACAAGCGAGGTTCTAATAAGATTTTTCAGTAAACCTTGTGACACATTTCAATATCTTTCTAGAGATTCGTCCCACCCAAATTTCATGCTTTCAGGGCATGATAAGGTGGGGCTATCAGATATATTCGAAATTCTCAGTTCGGAAACATAATAGGAGCAAACTTGATTTCCTGTTATCTCAAAAAACTTCTCACAAGATGGATTAATAAACACGATATACTCCCTCCTAGCAGACAATCATACAACCAGAAAAAATGTTTACCTATAAGATGTTTTTCGAAAAACACCAATGAAATTCCTCTATTTTCTGCCACGCATCATGTCCCACAAAGAATGTAATGCAAAATTAAAAAGGCACTCAAAGGAATTGGTACAATTTTACTTCAAATAACCACCATCTGTCGAAAATCTTCCCGTGCCCCCCTATTTTGGCGTTAAGACGTACTCAAAAGCTCGGAGAACGTCTTATCAGAGCAAATAATAACTCTTAACCAAAATTCAAACATAGCTTTGTCTCCGACGGGCCTAATTAGAGGAGCTAACTCTGCAAACCGGATTTGCCCTATGTCTCCTACACTAATAGATCTGATAGCTCTGTTAGAAGACACCTAATTTACTATTTGCATTTTTATAATGTTTTGCTTAGGCGAACTTTCGTGACCTTTAGTTGGCAAAACTATTTTATGTACTTCTTATATAGGACCTGTACTATCATATTGTTATTTTAGACGATCATGATTATAGGCCTAATATAAACCATATAAAACCACGTCTCACCCGAGCACGCATCTGGGATTCATTTTAGGACTTTTTCGTATACCAAATTAAATAACAATAAAAAACTTAGGCCTATGTTGCGGAACTACATCTCACATACATGCCTTTACGAAGATTGTCGTCTAGTTGGTTTCCAAACTCTTTTCATTGATTGCTTCTGAATATAAGGTCCTGTGCTATCATATTGTTATCATGACTAAAGGCCTAATATGGAACCATATAAACCTAAGCCTCACGAGCACGCATATGGGATTCATTTTAAGACTTTTTCGTATAAAAAATTAAATAACAATACTAAATGTGGGCCTATATCAGAACGAAATTAAATCATTCTTTAAAGAAGCATTGTAGTATAGTTCCAAACCAACAAAAACAAATCTGTGTATTTTCCATATACTTTTCCTCATTATAATGGTCTACAACGGCGGTTAACTAACCACGGCACTCACTATAAGTGAAGATTAAATCTAATATAACACGCTTTGTGCTTGATTACACACATCCACATGATGTAGAATGTCGAAAAGACATAATGACAATTTGAGAACATGTAGGTTTCTGTGTATAAATTATCCTAAATTGGCACATATCACATCAAGCCGAGCAAAATGTAGCTGCTGAGATTAACAAAAGAACCACTTAATTTTGCTATAGTTAATCGAAACGCTTCCTACACACGTTATCATGATTTCTTAAAACAATAAGGAATTCTCTGGTGTCTATTTTTCACATTCGGCCAACGGAATTCTTATGAAAAAAACACACATAGGCCTCCATGTGCATGCTCAGCTATATGCAGAGAAAATAGTTACTCCTTACGCAAAATATTGACTATACACATTTTCAATAAGTTTATAAGGAATAACTACCCTTTTTTGTTTTCTCCACAAAATGTTCCATACGATAACTAAACATCAATTGCGTAACTATCACCCCCCTTTAACATCGAGCCCCGGACTGTGGCTTCCTCCGGACTACATCGCTTCACACCGTGTCATAATTTTTATGATCGGACTTAAACCCCTGACTCTCTTCGGCATAAATCGGTTAAACCTCGTTGGAGGGGGGGGGGAGGTGGAGGAGTGGGAAGGGGCAGATAAAGGGTGAGAAAAGGGATAGACTGTTCTCACTGCCCTTGTTTACATACGTTCTTTCCTTCTATTTGCGATGTTGCGGCTCCCGTCATTCGGTACTCATACAATAGGCTTCTTTGGAGCGCAGCAGCTAACTTGAAAAGAGGCCTATTGTATGAAGTACCGTGCGCCGGGAGCCGCAACATCGCTGTAACAATATCACCTTTCCGTGTCTTACGCAATAAATTAGTTTATACGTGCCTGCAGGTTGCACTATTAATGATCAGTCGACCCATTATCAATATATTTGCATTATCATGTGCTCTCATACATGTATTGGTTTGTTACGTCCTACTTTATCTAGTTGCTGATTAATATGTCACTTAAAAAAATCACTCTATATTAGTTTGCTAATTTAACCCCATCCCCCCAGCTGTGAAACTAACCATTCTTTCTCCACTGGCCGTGTTGTTCGATTTTCCTTCCCGTCTTGTAGATGTACGCTACTTCAGTAGATAACGTAATTTGAAATTTTGATTGCGATGAGCATGCCGGTACGGGGACTATCACGAAATTGGTATATGTGGCTTGTCTATCATATTTAATATTTTGTTTTCATATTTACTTTAATTATAAAACGTTGCTTCCACTTTATACCCTTTGCCCCCCCCAAAAAAACGCAACACATGGTGGCAGGCTCCATAAGTTTTTAACAAAGCACGTGACTACTTATTCTTTGTTTAAGTCAATATGGGACTGTTAGCTCAATATTCCTGAAAAGTTCATAAAGTTAGATTCAAAACTGTTAAGCTATTACCCCAAGAAATCAAGTAACCCGCATAACCCATTTTACAAATGAGGAGCTGGTTAACCACAAGACTGGCAATGACGAAAATAATGGCAAATAATATTGCTTGCAATCAACATTTACTTACCCAAATTCTAAGGAGATGAAAAAGGAAAGAGTGAGGAGCATGTTCTCCTTGATATGGACTGAATTATATGCTAAAAAAATGTTGAAATTACAAAACATCTTGTAAGCCCATGAACTTGGGAAGTGAAGACTTGGGAACCACGTTTCCAATATATTTTGCAATTAGTGGTAATTGTCACCTGAAGTAATGTACAAGAATTAAAGGAACATTTTGCAATTTGACGGGAAATTTTGTTGAGTTCCTGGGAAATTTGGCATGAGAGTATGTTACTCAAGTAAATAAAGGAAAAAAGCATTCTGCATTGTGAGCATTGTGGCCTTATTATTGACAGCCATTTGCAGGTGCATCAAATTCTAACCAACATTCGACCTGCACTCTTACTCCAAAGTATTTCCTGCAGGCCAAGGGCACTGCTGAATACTGAAGTGGCAACCTTTCATTGCGAGTCTAGAAAACAGCGCGTTTTCATCCTGTGTGATTTCGCAGAACATTTCACAATTTGCAAAGGTTCCTAGTTTTTCAGTTTTTCCATTTTGTACTCATATGATATTCCGACTACAGACTACAGAATGCTATTTGAACACCCATAAGAGCAAAACCTTAATTAATGATAGTCATCAACATAGCATCATACAATCACTACCTCAATCGTCAGATTTATAACAATCCTTGTGCTTCTACATTGGTGACAGCATTATTGCTTATAATATGTGACTGTAACAATATGTCACATCTTGCTATGGGCCCCACTCTTTGGAAGTTTATTGGACTTTTTTTAACTTTGCAAAAACTGTGGTAGTTTTTTTTTTAAAAAAAACTAAGCTTTCTTAATAAAAGGTATTTCCACATCACTGCCTCCCCCCCCCCCCCACCAACACACACACAGAGGTGACGCTTGTCAATTTACTTAGCAGAATCATACCATTGTTTTTTCAGTTGAGAAGATCAAATAAAAACAAAATATGCCAAAGGTATCCCAATCTGACGATATGTTAGTGACACGTTTTACCAAACATTAAAAAATGCATTATTTATTGGTATGTACCCTTCTCCTTACTCATTACGTTTATGTGGCAGCCTGTTTCCTACAGGCCAGCCAGTCCGTTCGACAAGAGGACCATCTACATAGTTTTAGATTCACTGTTTTTAAGTACTTCGGGATGAAGGATGTTTTTCCCCATACATCGCCCCTTGGCCATGACAAGAGGCCATTAAAACATTCACAACATTCACCTGATGTCAGGTCAGGTTTCCAATGAGGGCCTGCAAGTTGGTATCCTAGTAACGCAGTACTACCTGTCCCAGGCCGAGTTTGCTGCGGCTAACCGTCACCCCATCGATTTCTCTAATAAGGAAATCTGATCGATTCTCATAAGGAAATCTGATGAGGAGGTAGTTGATTACCTGTATAAGGAAAAAGAAGATCTACCTACAAGGGCGTCAGCTCTGGAGAGCCAACGTCAGTCATCCAGCAGTGTGTATATGCTGCCTTGCATGATCATGGGCATGGTTGTCCAAATGCTAGGCCCACCACCGAATAACTGTGGATTGACGTTAGGAAAGGCATCCGGTCAATTATCTTGTGCTCCAATACATCCTCACAAAGCAGTATTGCTGAGTGTGGGTGTTCCTGCCACCCCCGTTAACGGGGCAAAACCGGATTTAAAACTTTGGTTATAACTACTAACTATATTTACGATAACCTGACATAGGTACCAACAATTAACCTTGTACTGAATTAGTTGTCTAAGTATAGCTTAGGGCCCTTATTGTATGTGAATGGATCTACTTCCCCCAGAATTAAAAATTTATCACTCTGTTTCATAAATGGTCATAAATTGAACACAGTAGCCCACAGATCAAATCAAAAGCATTTGGAAATAAGTCCTTTCTTTTTTAATGAATCAACTTCATTCAAACAGATGATGTTACAATCAGGAAGTAAGTCTTAATTGTCAAAATAATATGTCTGGCAACTAAACTTGATGATGGTGCAAACTAAGAGGTTACCATGTATATTCAACAGTTTTGGAAACCCTGCGATGACATCATTGTTACCACCCAAGACACCTTAATTTTTGCTAATTCGTTTGTATCATTTCTTTCTGAATGTGGTCAAAATACTCGTCAGTTGCAACTATAATGATCTCGGCCTTCCTTCACTGTGAAGGTGCTACTTGAGGCGCGACTCGGGACTGCAAAATCAAACACAATGCACCATCAGCGGTACGATGATCCGTTTTTTTCATTAATCAGAGTTCCCTGAGACTATGAAGTAGATGATGACCTTATAGAGCAGGCAGTGTACAGTTTCTGAAAATAATGCTTAAGGTGCTTGTTCGATTTATGTGTATTGTGTTCTCCACGTGATATGAAGCCTGGCACTTGCGCAACACCCCCTCAAGTACCGTGGGAACAAACTTGCGGTGTTGATGGACATAAAAAAAACAATAATGCATGGTTGCAAAGCCCATTCATACTGTGCTAATACTGATGGTAACCACTAAAACTGCAGGTTTTTGTTTTATCTGGGAATGAAATTGATTTGAGCTCAAATTTCAGAGGACAATGAAAAAATATGGCCTTCATCTGATATATTAAATTGATCAACTTCCGGCTAAATCAGGGGGTCTCCAAAGGCGATCAGAACAACACTTTAAAAGGTATACTACGAATTTTGTGTGTTTTTTTTCTTGACCAAAATGTTTGCATTCGATTTCCCGTCCCATCTTTCCTTCCAATCATAGCCGTAGTATGCAAACAATATCATACTAAGAATTACACTACATTTCTTTCAAAACGTTATTCTGGCTTGCATCATATTATTCAAAGAATATAGCTGTCGGCCGCTGGCATAAAACACAACACATAGGCCCAAATGGTATACACATACAATGTACAATGGATCGCAAATTGTCCTTTCCAGCTATGCGGGGGTGGCCACTATAATAATACTACTTAGTACTTCTATAAAAATAATCAAAAGAAATAACCCCCGCCCCCTTCTTCAGAAAAGTTAGGCCCTTAACCCATTACAAAATTAAACAAGGCGGTTTCGAACCACAAAGGTCCCCCGCCCTTCGCGGTACTAAAAGGAGCAAAAGTAACATAACTTTAAGATCCCCAGGGAAGATCCGTAGTAGAAATAAGTGGTTTCTCGAACCACCGACGGCTCATGCCATAGCCTGTTGCACATCCCTTAGATGACCAAGATGACTTTCGAAAATGTTGGTTGTTATCACATTATTGATCCAATTTCATGGCTGTACAACTATAGTATTAGTTGAACCTGGTGCCCCCCTTGACCTTGAAATTACGATCACAACTTTCATTTCTGTATGTTGACCACACCTACAAGTTTTTATAACCATCCCCATTTGTGATTTGACCTTCACGTTATTTGACCTGATGACCTTGAAAATGTTGGGAAATATTTTTGGTATCCAAAGGTGAATACTGCCCAGGTTTCAGGACCATAAAACCATTGGTAGTGGTATTTGACTTTGGATGCCCCTGAATGACCTTAAAATGACAGCACTAAATGTTGACCACACCACAAGTTTCATGACCAACTATTTGTAGTGATATGACCTTCTTTGACATTGGATGCCCCCTGATTGACCTTGAAATTACCTTGATTTTTGGTATCAAATGCTGACTACACACCCATGACCATACAACCATTTGGCCATGGATACCCCACACACCTGCAAATGACCTTCAAAGTTTCCAGCACTGAATGTTGACCACACCCACCAGGTTTCATGCCCATACAACCAAGGCAGTGGTTTGACCTCATATGACCCAGATGACCTTGAAAATTACCTTGAAAAAATGTGGCTTCAATGCGAACTAAACCCCCAGGTATAGGCCATACACCATGTTTTGTGATTTGACCTGGAGGACCCCGCACGACCCTGAAATGACCTGCAAAATTTTTGGCACATGAATGTTACTGCACCCACCAAGTTCTATCCTACCACTGTTTAGTGATTTGACCTTGAATGACCCCACATGACCTTGAATGACCTTCAAAACGTTTGGCATCAAATATGGGACCACAGCCACCAAGTTTCATCATCCTACAACAATTGAACAAGGTTTAAAGCATTTACCCATTTGACCTTTGACCAAACCACAATGACCCATCTCCCGACCTCATCCACCGCCTACTTGAATGACATCGATGGTGCGAAGAGGGGGCACCCATACTTTGCTCAGATCAAAAGATATCGTGTTACAAGGTTTGTAGCACTTTAACCCTATTTTTTACATATTTGACCGCATTTGACCTTTGCACCCATCCACATGACCCATCTCCGAACTCCATCAACCGCCTACTTGAGTGACTCTATGGTTTGAAGATGGGCACCCATACTTGCTTCAATCAAAAAGATATCGTTTTTACAAGGTTTGTAGCAACTTTACACCTATTTTTTAAAATTACCATATTTGACCTTTGACCCATGAAACATGACCCATTTCAGATCCAGGCCAAAGCGTACTTGAGATACATCTAAGTTGCGAAGATGGACACCAACACTTGCTTAGATCCAAAGATAGTGGCGTGGGACACACACCCCACGCACGGACGAAGAGCATTTCAAGTCCCCCTTCGCCAACAAAAGTTGCGGGGGACCAAAAATGTGCATGTGCACTGAAATGTAGGTACACATGGAACACCAAGGCTATGGTTCCAGATGATATAAAAATCTCACTTTATGAGGTTAAGTCTGGGTTGGGGAGAGGTTGTGCTCCGAAATGCCCTTTAAGGGTAGTGTTGCAAGTGCCTGTTTCTCTATCAGGGTGAAATCGAACAGACCTTTAATAATTTTCATGTCCACGAAAGTAATTTTCAGGGGAAAAAATCACAAACAACTCTTCAAGAGTATACCAGATACAAATTGGATATTGAAGTCAAGTATAAACTCTTGAGGCAAGAACCTTGCTCATCAAAACTCATCTTCTTTTCCCGCATCAGACTACCAAGCAACTTCACATTACTGTCCTTACCACGCTCATTTGATAGATCTCTCATTCCTGCTGAATCCACTTCTTTGTTGTTTACCTGTTTTTTGTGTTTGATGAAATGACGGCAATTTTCAAAGGAATGCTGTCACCGGTGATGATAATGGTGATGAATACTGTGAATTTCATCCACCTTGTTTGTGAACAATTGAACAGAATCAGCGCCCTGCGCATCTACAGGCTACCTATCTTTATGTGCGTAAAATTTTTCACAATTGTTTTCGACATCATGAATTTTAACGTCACACACAAACAGTGGCAAATGCGCTTTTGTTTAATAAATATCAATAATATTATCTAAACTGAGTTTGGATCTCCTTTTAGCCAAAATATAGCTCAGTTCAAAGTGTGAAAATATATATCCCTGGAACAAAACATCTCGTAGCAACTTTAGATCGTCATGGTCACGTACGCATTTTGACCTTGTCATTATTTAAAGAACAATATTGCAATGGGTTTTAATCAAGAGATAAAACTCATTACGGTGTCTAATTTAGTTTATACAATTATTTTTAATTATAATACTACGTAACTGCCTGGATATTGCATCTCTTCTTTTTTAAAAGGGCACTACCTGATTCTGCCTCAACCCACACTCACTTTAACTTTAGAGTTGATATCATTAGAAACTTGTGAGCACATGTGGTCCTTGTAGGTGTAATGCCTGACCGACCTGCCAAAGGGGGGTTGTGAGTCGAGGCTGATGTGGCCATGTGTTTTGTCCTTTGATAAGGCGTATTCCTCATACTCTTCTACATTCAGGTGTATTAATGGGTAGCAGGAATGATTCTCTACCCAGGTGTATAATGTGGAATGGCATTATTCAATGTTGGAAAGGTAACACTCGCTGCAGAGGAGGTGTAGTCCTTCAATCCCCCTATAGTACTGGCTGTACCTACCAAATATCCCTTCTCAATACTGACCAGAAAGTCTCCACCAGCTCGCGGTTCAGCTCAGTTGATACTTTTACCTGATAGTGAGCCCTCGATCTATCCCGCTACAGCAACATTTTATGGTGGAGTGTGGCCCAACTGCTTTGAAAGAGATGGGCACTATGTTCCAGTGTAGGAAGGTTGTCTCCTGATCTAATGTTGACCATGGTTGACCATTGTTTCTTTGAAGAGCATGGGCACTATGTTCAGTGTGAGGTCTGTCTCTGTATCTATGTTGACCCATGGTTGACCATGGTTGAACTTGGTGACCATGGTTGAACTATGTTGACCATGGTCATTTAACCCATGGTTGACCATGGTATTGAGTATGCTTTACAAGATGAACCTGGATGCCATTCTCACCCTATAGTTGACCATGGTCAATGCACAGTTGGCATGGTCAGCACAGTCTACCAAGGTGCATGGCAACAATGTAGCCTGGTTGACATTGGGGGGTATGTATTTGAAGGTTTGCCATTTGGGGGGGAAAGCAACGGTATAAAATCAGTATCTTACACAATCAATTGCATTCTTTTGACTACAAGCGGTCATGCATGTTATTGCACCGTGTAAACACCCTCATCTTTCCAGTGAGAGGTCGAAACTCTACCCGCAATTGGCCCCATCCAGTAATAATGTTCAAAGGCGTCCGTCAACCATTTCAAAAAATAAGCTACTCAACAGTGACAAAGTAAGGGGCTGATGTCATGCAGCATGCAAGAGAAGATTTTTTTTAAAGTGTGATTTAACCATTAATGCTGTGAGTTACCATCTATAGCAAATACTTATCTAGCTTTAAAGGTAAATCATTGAGCATGGTGGATTGCAAACGCTAATCAACATTCTGGGAAAAGCGTTCTCGTGCCGGTGTGACATCGTGAAAATGAACTCAATTCAATATCCTCAATGAATTTTATAACAGGGCTGGAAAGCTTTAGTGTGGACTTCACCAAATGGCTCGTAGGAGCCACGGCGGCGTCTATGTCTTAGGATATGATCAAGTAAACTGTGTGTATTATTATGAGGAATGGTGGTAGTTCTTTTCTGCGGTGATGGAAGCCAAGCCGCAAAATATTCAGGGCGTTGAAGTTGGAAATGTGCCTTCTGTGTGTCTGGCATCAATAAATTAGTTTCCTCGTAATACGGTCCTTCACACTGATAACACCCAATCAATTTGACCATGTGTATAATCGCAGTCTTTTTGTATTATATCAAAAATACACTGTGAAAGGCCAATTCTTAAATGTATACCATCTTTAAATCACTCAAGTGAAGTGACTTCTAATTTGCCAAAATTATAGTGAGTGTCTGGCATTCAAATATTTGTTTTTTTCTCCTATTACTGTCATTCACGGGCTGACAAGAGCCAATCAATTTTGACTTTAATCATTGTTTGCTTGTTTTGATTTTAAAGTACCACTACCACGATCATACATGTACTCAATGTAAGTGAATTGGCCTCTAATTTGATTACATTCTATAAATACAAGGATGATGATGAAGAGAGGAATTTTTGTAGGTATATAACACAGTACAATCAACAATATCGTGTCATTTAGTGTCAACAAGGATACTTGTTTCAATTCACTTTATTATCATTACATGTTAGAGGAAGAGAGCCATTTTTTCAGAAAACATGAGGAAATGGAGTACCGGAGAAAACCTGCGCGGCCGAGTCTATGAGTGGGAACTTAACGCAGCATGAATCAACAGCCCGACCGAAGGTCGAACCTGGGACCACAGTGGTGCGAAGTGAGGGAAGACCCACTGCGGCTAACCCGAGACCTCTTAACTAAAACAAAGATTTGAAAATCCTTGAAAGGATGAAAACAGCAGCATTTAAAGATGATCACACTGTGTACAAATTTTTCAGTAAAGGCTCTCATACACCGACAATCCTAAAAAACATGTATAGACAAGTGTTACACTCATGGTATTGATGACTTGGACAGATGTTGACTCTCTTTGATGCCTTTTAGTTATTAATTCTTTAACGGGCATTATGCAATGCGTAATTAAGACGGCCACCACAACTGTGGTGTAATCCAAAGTTTTATTGAAAATATGCAATGATTTCATTAAATTCTAACCGTCCAAAAACTAAGCAGCACATGACCTTGTCATGTGTATCACCGTGCCAGTTAGAAATTAAAGATTGAGTAACGGTAATAGTCTGCAGAGGGGGATTAATGAATTTTCTGCAAAAAATGCAAATGAGCTCATTAAATATCATAATCTGTCCAAAAAGTATCAATAAACATGACCCTATCACGTTTTCACCATGCCACGATAAGTGCAACAAGATTTTTGTGGCACCCATAATTGGTCATATGTAGTAGTTTCATATAGATAAGACCCCCAATAGGTTTTCTTACTTGTCTTTTATGGTTACAGAAATGCCTTGAAGGTGAAAACAAAAAGGCGATTTTCATTTGCTTAATTTCAATTTGCTACTATACGAAATTAGAAATTTTACAATTTTGTACAAGAAAATATATTTCAGCTTAATCCTTTCACATGGGAACATTTTTAATAAAAAAAATAATAGTTCAATGCATGATAATTAGTATTTCGTTTTGTATGATTTTAGGACACCTGTAATGGGAATTATCTCATTGCAACCTTTAATAGTTCATTGAGTACGTGTTGTAGTTGACCAGAGTGGATGACATGCTTTTACTTCAAAATATTGCAAATGACTCATTAATATTCTAAACTGTATAAAAAGATACAAGCACATGGACCTCATCAGTTCTATCCTGTGGCATGTTAGAGTTCATTGAGTAATCGGTTTAGTTTGTAGAGTGGATTAATGCTTTTGCTGCCCATCCACCGACCATCCACACAATCATCACACAATGCCCATCTGTGGGTATAACGTAAGCCCAAACAACACATTGTGTTGTGGGGGCAAAAAAAAAACGCTCTGATACTGTACACATTTTTCATGGATCCTGCAGTTTTAACACCTTTTTCGAAATTAAGACAGGTACTGCTCTTAGATCTATACAGAGGTGTGAAAGGCCAGCAAATGCATTATTTTAGTGTAACATGAGCCAACAGCCCACACTTTCAATGCAAACATAATGGGTTGCCCACATTCATCTGGCAACCAAACTCCTTTGGGATCTAAAAATAAACCTGAATGTGGCATACACGCCTGTTATTTTGACTATAAATAAATTCTTGATAAGTCTATTTAAATCAGAGACAGAAGAAAACAACAGAATATAGTATTTTAGTTTATTTCTTTTAGAAACATTACTGTGTGGGTGATCGGATGATCTGATGCCCTAAAGGGAAGAATGTTGCACTTAAAAGGTGCCCGCGCCAATTACAACATAACTTTCTTCACAGCGGTTTGCAAGTCTCATTTATTATGACAAAACCAGAGTAAAAAAAATAAAAATATCAACGGCAACACACTTTTGACAACATGATTGGATTATTAATCCACTGACTACCGTCCTGTGTAAATTTATGAAATTTCATTGTGGGCAAGTGGTTTCTTGAAAATTTATTGCACGTCTCTATGCGAAAATTGGCATATAGAGTGGACGCGATAACATAAAAATTGTGACCTTGTCGGCATATATGGCAAGATTCCCGGCAATGGATTTTTCTAAATTTTGCAGAGGAATAGCTCTTGCATGTCCCTACACATAGCAGTTGTCAAAATTGTTGTCGCCTACTGCTTTTAACATGTTCAAAAATAAAGAGGAACAATTTACACGGGGTCAAACAGCGGTGTCTTTGTTACAGGAAAAGCATCACCATTCGTCCTTAACTCAAATTTTTCAATGAATCTGATCACCAAATTTAAATAAGTAGAAATAGCACAATAAAAACAACCCATATTTATTCCTTAAATAAAAACATAATAGGAAAGATGTGAAAAATACACGGTTTCTAATGATACTTAAATTAGGTTTGATGGGTTTAAAGGCATTTCTTGATTCCAACACCTTTTGTTTTATTCATGGTTCACGAGACATCCTTGGGAAAGCTATTCCCAAAATTGGTGATCCCGACTTTGATTGCGGTTTTGTGTTATCAGCAAATGCGTGGTTTCCACAATCCCGTAGACCACTGGCTGTCATTTGTCCGTTACGGACCGAAAATACAAACTTGTGAATTTCTACAGATACGATCCGATACTTTACATAGATTTGGTTTGATTACACATGGA
Source organism: Ophioderma brevispina (assembly GCA_023653785.1). NCBI lineage: Eukaryota > Metazoa > Echinodermata > Ophiuroidea > Amphilepidida > Ophiodermatidae > Ophioderma > Ophioderma brevispina. The sequence continues at coordinate 29,530 of JAMKCH010036325.1, forward strand.
AAAACTAGGGCTAATGGTTTCGCTGATAGAAAAGTCTCAACTTTTAGGTTAAGTCAGGGGGACAAAGGTATGGTTCACGAAAAATGTCCACTTAAGTAGTGGGCGAGGCCAAGGATCGGATAGTACCAGTTTATAGCTATTATCAGTATTAGTTGTGCACATCTAAGATTGCACAACGTTGCAAACTCCATGCAAAAAATCGCTTATAAATTTTATAAATTTTTTTGAGCAGCCACCCCCCCTGTGCACACCACCAGTTATCATGCCTAATTTTCATTCTTTGCCATAGATGCGTGTACACAAAATCTTGCTCATTGCAATGTCCCTTTTTTTTTTGCCAAAAATATGGATTATCGAACTTGCTTACATCAATCAATGTACAATTGTCTTCAAATTAAGATTTTTATTTTTTTCTAGTTTTTTTCACATTTCTTCTGGGCAATTTTTTTTTTCCAGATCTGACCAAGTATTTTCTTTTCTTTCAAGTTTTTTCTGGTGTGTAGGTAGAGCAGCAGTATGCATCCACACATCTTTTAACGAGGACTAATAAAATCAACCTGCTTTAGGCAGTAAAACGAGCACTACACAGTAGAGTAACACTTTACTGATACATTTCACTAACATGAAACATAGCAGCGGCTATCATCTTACTACCATTGGTGCTGAGAAAAACACGGTCATGGATGTTTTCTTTCTACACATGCACAGATTTAAGTAAGGCATGCTCAAAAGTCATTGCCAGCACATAACAGAATCTGCAAAAATGTTTGTTGGAGACTATTTTATCAAATTTCCAGAAAAATTACCATATCGTATGGTTATTTCATGATGTGGGTACAGAAAGTTTGACATTTGGCCTATTAGGGGAACTTCAACCCCTTAAAATTATTTCTAACTATCTGAGGAGTTGTTCCTGCACACTTTCAAGACAAGTAGTTCATAAGTGTAATTAAAAGATTATTCAATTGTCTACACTTGACAATACTATGTCAAAATGTGTGGTGTGGTGGGTGTGTGTGGTGCGCGCTGGTGTGTGTGACATTGCATCATGTTGGTGTCCTGTAAACATGAAAATCATAACTTTAACATGCCTAATGCAGGTGGTTCTCAAGAGGCAGGCCCGCGGGCCAAATCCAGCCCGCCAACAATTGATTTTGTTGGGCCTCTCAATTGTCTAAAATATAAAGGGAAACATGAGAATTTCGTGTATTGGCCTCAGCGTGAAACTTGACAGGTTCGGTATTCTTCTGGCCCTCAGCTAATATCATTGAGAACCCCTGTGCTAAGTACTCTCTGCCATTCATAAATCTTTCTAGTTGTAGCTAAATTTGATAAACTATAGCGTAGGTCTTACTAGTAGAACCTGTTACTTTCTGAGAAAGTATAGAACCAAAATTAATTTTTATTTCACTAGTAACAGAACACCAAAAACGGTGTTCTATTACACGTAAAACCAGAAAACACATTTTCAGGCAAAGTCCATGCAGGTGTTGAATTGCGATTTATTATGACTAGTCAAGGGTATATCGTCTTTAATGAAATGCTATGAAAATACACCTCTTCCTATGAATGTAGATTTCACATGGAATATGTTGAAATCAATGAAATCTGTAAGCTAATAGGGCTATCAACTGTGCCGGTTTTTAATGTTTCCTTTTCTTCAATAAAATTATCTGTAATGTAAGTACATGGAGGGAGAATTGAAAAAGTGTGTTTTAAGATATGACAAAAATACAGTTATGTGTACATGGACAAGGTCCTGTTGACTCAATGACAGTTAAGAGTGATGTTCATGAGTTTACAATGAATTTGTAAAATGGCAGCCATTTGAAAAGCGCCTTAAGGTGTTACTTATCATAAATTCTAATAATTGGAATAAAATTACACAATAATTAGCATTAAGAAATACACCAAATATTGATTTCATATGACTCTTCGATAGCTGTTTTTAGCTTTAATATGTCATTTTCGGAATTTGGTGGCCATTTTGAAAAATGCTCTCAAGTGAGAGTATCTCACCTTTCCCAGAAGTTGGACCAAAAAATCTTGCCATCCTGAAAGTACAAAAAAAAACACCTTTAAACCCTTCTTTCCCAATTTATAGAAGGAGAACTTCAATTTTGAACCCTACTTACTTCCATGTTTTGAATTTATGTATAGTGCTTCTCTATCACTAAGGAATAATTCTCAACATTCCTTGCAACATGCCATGCATTGTTCCAATTTAAGGGGAATGACCCCAATACAACATCAGGAGTGACATGTGTCTGAGCCAGTAAACAAATTGGAATCACCATAATTTCCCTAGATGCACCTATTCTGGCATAAGCACCGCTGGAAATTTTGGGTCAGAATGCCCTAATTCAGCCTCCAGGAGATCAGTTTCTTATTTGTGACAGACAAGGCCATCAAAGTGAATTTTATCACAAGGGCATTTTTATAATAGGGTTGGCATTTAAAGGTGTTAATAACCATTAAACAGTCTGCTATTGTCTTAAATCAGTTTGTGGTAAGTCTCACTAACCCTACCGGAGCGGGTCGTTTTGCCGACCGACGGCCCAAATGCATCGAGGGGCAATCTATTTTTATTTTTAACGGCCAGATGCAACGAGAGCCAAATTTTTCGTTTCATTGCATCTCGGACGTTTTCCGGACACAGGAATAAGTAGCGTAAGTCAATAACGCCCCAGATGCAACGAAGAACATCGCGTCATTTCCTGGAAGACGGCCCCAGATGCACGAGGAACATGCTGTCATTTTACCGGAAGACGGCCCAGATGCACCGAGGAACATCGAGCCATTTACCGGAAAGACGTCCCGTGACAACGAGGAACATCGCGTGCGAATGTCAATGAGAACAGGGATAATAAATAAATAAATAAATAATGGATGCGTACTGCACACTGATTTGCATGAATTTGGACTTATAGAATTTGCCAGTCGTGAGTGGCGGTATTACGCTACGTAATATCGTGCGTGGCGCGATTACGCTAGTACTGCTCCGGTGACGTTATGAATGCGTTTATGCATAATTTAAAAAACTGCTTATCGTATATGGTGGCGCTATCACAATCGAAATCGAAATTGTCTATAGGCATTTGTACATACAGTGTCACCCGCCTGATGAAAAGCATTGCCGCCTTCTGCGGGCAAACCGTCCAAAATGCAGTGAAAAGCATGCATCATTTCCGGGAATGACGTCCCAGTGCATACGAGGACATCGCGTCATTTTCCCGGGGAAGACGGTCCTGAGATGCAACGAGGAACATTACGTCATTTTCCGGTAAGAAGACCCAAATGCAAAGAGGAAGCATCGCTTCATTTTCCGGTAAGACGGCCCAGATGCAATGAGTCCATGAGAGTCATTTGCGCGACAAAAAATAGTTGTTGCAGGCCGAGATGCAACGAGAAACATTTTCCGACCGGTACACAAATTAAGTTTTCGTTGGCCTCAGGCATCTCGCCGCGTTAGGGCTAATGGACAAAATGAAACGAGGGCAGTAGAGAACTCATGGTTAGAAAGGTTGTGGGTTCTACCTTGTGGAGCCAGTCCTTGGGCAAAGGACAAGGATAAAGGACAAGAGGCAGAGATAAATAATATTAATCAGTTTTTATATAGCCCACTTTATCGCGTAACAGTCTCCAAGATTGTTGCCTATTATTATTATATTATTTTTATTATGCCACAATTAAGAAATTTGTCACAATCATTTCGCACTTAGATTGTAATCCCCCATAACATGACAGTCCCCATATTTCGCTTGGGTCGGCGAGGCAATTGAGATTAAGTATCTTGCCAGGACACAACACGTAGGCCACAGGGGCTTGAAATCACGCTCTAATGATCACGAGTCCTGCATTCTTCCACTGGACCACACCAACCACGCTCTTATGTAAGTCATCAATGTTAATATTGATGATTTAGTGGAGGATAAAATCACGCCAAGTATATTTGCATTTTTTTCTTCCCTTTTACAAATTAATTTATGAGTATTGACAGACAAAGCTGATTATGACTGAGCAAACCAATGATTGCAGAGTGAATCACCTCCTTTGACACAGCTTGTGTGCATTCATGCAACAGGCTGCCATTGGTTTTACCAGACCATTACAACAATTCTAGTACATTTAAAATGCTGGGAATCTGCATGGAGTAACTGCGCATTTAAAGACAGTATGTGTGGTACATAAACAAAAACCATTACCGATAATTGAACTGGCCTAGCAGACAACATGATGGCCAGATCAGTGTGGAAGGCTGAGTATGAATTATCTAAATGAAGAGTCATAAAAAAATGCTGAAAAGTCTGGTTTTAAATGGAAATGTGAAAGTAAGGATAGGTATTTGACAAGTACTTAACCTCTGGAGTGGTAAGTTTTGGTCTGTGCTATTTGAAAGTTTTTGTAAGCTGTTAAATTCATCTGTAAAATTCTAGAAACATTTCAAAAAATAGGAGTGGGCATGCCAAAAATATTCAAATCTTTGAGACTCTGTAGCTCAAAAAATAGCCTTAATCTTATTACTTTCAATTTTGTTGAAGAGGCATCATGGTCCGATCTTCACAACAAATCGATTGAGATACAACCAAGTTGCTTTGATAGACATGTAGTGTATCCCAGCTCCTCCACAAAATCCAAAAGAGCTAAGGTGTGTAAGGTGTGGTGCCTCTACAGACTGTGACCCCAACATTTTGTCAAGGGCAATTTGAGCGTAAGTGTATGGTATACAAATATATACTGGAACATGAGGTCTCTGGTTAAACTGCTGGTCCTCGTGACTAGGGCATTAGTGTTTTTTGCTTCGGGGCGCAGTAAGTATATATTGGTTTTATATACTTCATTAATAAATTTCCAGTTAACAATGAAAAAAAATTATAATTTTTGCATTTTCATTCAATACATTTAACTTCAAACGATGGTATCTTTTATCTGTGAATGAATGTATATCCAAATGCAATCCACTACACGCAAATGCAGACGCGCTACGCAACGCAGAAGTTACGCGAAGTAAGCGCCGTAAATAGTACTTCTGAGCCGTAAATAGTACTTCGGAAAAAAGAAACTATTGACGGGGGGCGGGCTGAGGAGGTAAAAACTATTACGGATGGCGCTGATTCTCGCCGTAGTTGAACTATTTTGAATCAAGTGAGTAGAGTTTCAACCAATGGTCCGGTTTAATCTTTAACCTCCCTATGACAATGTTTCTAGGTTTCATATCTCCGTGCTTCCCCCTGTGTCCCTACAGCCTCCCAACCAACACCCAAAATACACAGCCTTTCACCACCCTCTCGTGGCACCTCACATCCTTACCATCTTCTCCTAGACCCTTCTTTTCCTCGTCCCCTTCCAAATCCTTGGTCCTACCTATCCTCGTCCCTAAGAGTCCGCCAACCTGTCTATGCTCTATGATCCTCTTTGTGTTGCTTCTCTTTTACTTGCCCCTCTACTCTTTCTGTCCATCCGTACGGTTCATTTAAACAATTACTTAAATTTATTTAATGAAGTATATGATAAGCTCATTTTATGTGTTGAATTCAAATACATGTATTTAACCCTACCTTTCATACAGCATTTTCTGATTGGCCTTAATTTCCTCACCATATTCATTTCAATAACCAATTGCAAATGCAGCTTGCAAAGATTTATGCTCTAGCACTCTTTAGCCACCTCTTACCATATATATTTGCCGATTGGCTACAAAAAATCATGTTAGTTCCATTGCGTGAACAATCGGCAGATAGTACTCATAGAGTTAAATTAGGTAGTAGCAAGTGAGGGATTGCAACCCAATTAAGTTTAGTTGGTGAGTGCAAGGTGGTCTAAAGTGCAATAGATGCCATTTGTCAGAAAAACCCATCAAACATAATAAATGCGAAGGTCTTTGGTCAGGGGCTCTTGAAATTTGGGTTTCAGACAACACATCGTATGAAGAACCATTTCAAAGAGCCACTGACTCAAGAAAGATTAAATTGAGTCATCCCAAAACATGGAAGCACCAGATGTACACAGGGCAGCTATTGCACCTACGATCTTCTTGCACCAAATGAAGTCATTTATCCAAACCTACCTGTCGCTAAGAATTGTTCTAAGCCCAGGTGGGGCTAGGGATAATTGGAATGGGTATTGAAGTAGTTGCTGTTGCTCCTACGATTGTGGACAAAACTCTTCCGCCCTTACACATAGGAAGCCGGAGTCCCCTAAGTTGGCGGAGTGTAACGTGTGCGTGTCGGTTGTCAAATATAAATATACAAGCTGTACTACTACCTGAAAAAAATTAGAAAAAAAAGGACAAATTATAAATCTTGGGCATTTTTGTACACTAAAGCAAAGGGCAAATTGATCACACAAAGGCAGACCACTGTGTAAATTAAACTGCAAAAAGTTCAAAACTGTAAAAATAGACAAAAAAATTGGAAAACACTGAAACGCACTATAATAAACCAAGTTGATACTTACCTGGATTGGTTAACTTGGTTAACAAGTTTGATAATCAATTTTAAACATGAAACAACACATTTAATAATACACAGATATGTAACAATCACCTAGTAGATGTACCCACAACCAGCTTTGCCTGGTAGCATTAACATATTAAAGTGTATTTCTAAGTACATGTATGATTCATTTCAAGTATGAATGACGTAACATAGTGTTAAAACACACATTACAAAAAAGAGTACCTAAAGCTTCCACAACTCCATTATTATGAAAAAATGAATTAATTGGGTTAATTAAAGGGGGATGGCCCGAATTAACTATATGAAGTTTTCATTTTTTAAAATTAGGTTAAAAACGCGTGTTTTTTTGTTTTTTACAGATATTTCAATCGTTTTGATGGGAGGGCTAAAAATGGGTTTTTTAAGCCCAATAGAGTAACGTGTAAAATTAATATTGGTGACCAAAATGGGGCCACATTTTCGTTTACAACTTGCAAACCACAACATCTTTTCGCCCTAAAATTCACAGGGTAAATGAGAACAAGGCACCAATGGTGCTAAAGCTCATAAGGTAAAAGGTGTGGAAGCTTGAGTGGAGTAGTGGTTTGAATTTTGTAGTTTCTAAATGTACACCATGTACTGAAATAGTTGCCATTGTGTATGAATATCCCCCATACAGCCTCACCACCAATTGGATTACCACCACATATGACCCTGGGGCCAGTGGTTTTGATCAAGTTGGCGTCAATTGGCCTAAGTGTTTGGGCCAGGAGATACAAAAATAAGTCATTCATAACCAAAATGACTTTGGCCCAAGTGTTTGGGGTTGGGCAGGAGTAAAAAAACAGTAAATCTAACCACAATGGAACACCATACACAGGCACACACACACACAGACAGACGAACACACACACACAGGAGGAATCTGATGTTGCAAAATACCCCCTGCTTTTTAAAAGAAAGGGGGGACAATAAGGCATAACCATAAACACTGGCACGCAAAAGGGTATCAAATGCTGACAACACATAGTTTTGTGACCACACAAGCATTTGACTTTGGATGACACCACATGTCTTGAAATGACCTTCAAAATTTGTCGGCACTGAATGGGACACCATCACCGAGTTTCTGCCCAATCCATTCCCAAACAGCAAGTGTCAAGGTCACAAAGTCACAGGAGGTCAAGAACTGTGGGATACTACCAAGGCCCAATGTATCAAAGTGTCATGAAAATCGATTGAAATATGTGTGCCCAAGCAATGTATAATTCTGACCATTTAAGGTCACACAAGGTCCAAAAAGGTCACATATGATCACCCACTGCGGGACACTATGCAAGGGCCATTTTATCTAAGTGGCATAGGAAACGATCGGCATATGTGGAACACCAAGAGATTTTATAATTCTGACCTTTTAAGGTCACACAAGGTCAAAAAGGTCATACGACATCAACAACATGGTGACACTTTACCCAAGAGGCATTGCAACTAAGTGTATGAAAATCGTGTGACGTATGTGAATACACCAAGCAATGTTATCATTCTGAGTCACTTAAGGTCACATGAGGCATCAACCTGTGGAAAACACTACCAAGGGCTAATGTATAAAAGTGTCTTGAAAATCGGATCGACATATGTGCATGATACACCAAGCAATTTTATAACTTTTAAAATCTGATTCATTTAAGGTCACCAACATGTGGGACATTACCCAAGGCAATGGTATAAAGGTGTCAGGAAATCAAATGACATGTGAATATACCAGATAATTTCGTATTTCTGACTATTTTTGGGAAATGACCTCTAAGGACTTCTATAAGACCTTTGACCCCCACTCGTGAAAAGGTTAAAGAGACACTGGCACATTTGAAAAATAGTGCGCCCTCAAGATTTTCAAATCGATATTTTTGCATGGTTGTAAAGCTTTTATATACAAAAGCCCTCACCCGAAATAATTAAGACTAAAAGCAGCTTCTTATGGGTAACGGAATAAATTTTTGAATTTAGCGTCGCCGGCGACGCGAAAATTCAGCAGACGCGAAAATGGCGTTTAACACAAGAACAGCCACACCGTATACATGTTTCAAACGCTATGTACAATGTTGGACCGGTCTATAACCTGTGGTTTTAAATCAGTGATACGAGTCAAAAATATTATGTATATACACATTTGTTGATTAAAGTTATGGAAAACTTAAACGTGCCTACAAATTACATGGATGTCTGCATTCCTATACCAAGGCCCTATCTGTTTTGGGGTATGTTATTTTATGTGTAAAATCTATCTCTGTTCTTCAAGGGCCTAGACTATCATTTGAGAGCAATTGAAGAAATTGCATATTTTGTGAAATGTGCCAGTGCCGCTTAACTGGGGGAACATCAAGGAGCCCTACATGCACGTGACATCAAATGTGTGCATGGTAGGCCTAGGTGGAAACAGCGCAAGACATGCCAACTTTGGAATACAACTTTCAGTATTCCAGTAGAACAAAAATCAGTAATTTTGACCCCAAAATCAGTATTCTAAGCACTTTGTCCAATTTTGCCTAAAGTTCGCTTTACGAGCCTGTATATAGAACTGTCATGAGTGAAAGGCTAATTTGGCACAAAAAGGATGTTTTTTTTTTAATGACATGGAAAATTTAAATGAAAAAGTCTAAACTTTAAAGGCTCATAACTTGAAAACTAAGCTACCTATGTCAGATAACTGCATTATGAGATAAGCTCTTTAAAATAAGCTTTATCCAGAAAAAATGGATAGATCTCAGACACCGTCTGACCAGCCCATTTAATGACTGTAGTCAGGAAATAAGTCATATGGTATTTAAAAAAAAAAAAGTATAACAGTCTAAACTTTTCAAAGCTTGAAAACTTTAAAAAACAAAACTATATCGGGGCCTATATAAACAGTAAAGTGTTTGGCAGGTCTATACCCTTTGCACTATTGGAGTTAAATAGTTTAATCAAATACCTTCATAGGACATTTTGCATACAGCATTAATAGTTTAAGGTCCCAGGAAATGGAAATAGAATTTGAGGTGGTTTGGTGTCAAGTCACAAGGAGGGGCGAGAAAGCATTCAAAATTTCGGCTTGGTGAGGAACAAAATGCATTAGTGACTATGATTTTCGTCAGAGAGTAATATAAATTTCCAGGTGACTGGTGTGAATCTTTTCATGGCACTGACTGAAAATCAATAGTTTCCTATGATGTCACTGGTAGTGTATCTTTTTTGTGGCCCTGTTTTTATTGGGGAATGGAATGCCCCGTAAAGATTTGAACTTGGTTTAATCATCTATTTCCTGGGACCTTAAATCAAACTATTGATGGGGTGAACCATCCGAAATTCGGGAGAAAAAAGATGTCGGAATCCATTTTAACAGACTTTAGAAAATGAAAATCTTTCAAAATCCATGTCCTTTTATTCACTTTGGAAAGATTGCCCTCTTTCCTTAACTTTTAACTGTTCTGTATTTACCTATTTTCTTTCCTTTTTAACACTTTTATTTTTGTTCATTTGTAATGCGACTTTTTTCGTATTTTTTTTTTGCGGGGAAAACTACGTCCCTATTTCGCATCATTTTCACGTACAAAATACGGAAAAGGCATGTCTGCAGCGCGCAATTGTGTTTGGGGTTAACCTTTTTACCATAGACGCACAGAACACAGACTCGTACATCAGGCTTTATGGGCCTTACAAAATGTTCACATGGACTGTTCTTTAAAATCGCTGTAGCACTGACTTTTTTTCCCTAAAACCATCATGATTTAATTGCCCCTGCGCGCATTACTAAAAAACATTTCCGCGTTGCTCCTCCTGCATGCTGGAATGCCGAAATTTCCATTTCCCTTCCCTCCCCCCTTTTTTTTTTTTTTTTTAAATCTTCATGAAAACATTTTCGCTCTCTGACATCATCATATGAAAAAATCCTAAGTTAAAAAAACATTTCCATCCTCATTTTTGATGCAGTCTTGTCAGACGGGAAACAAACTGGCAAAAAATTTAACAATAAAATCACAAGTAGGCCCTATAGGCCAAGTTGTCCTAATCCTGACAATGGATGTTTTAGACAAGACTGAGTCTGGTTTCAGGATGATTACGTCACGCAGAAGATTCATGTACAGGATTAATTACGTCATGCAGGAAATTCCTGTCGTTACATTATAATAGCGTATAGGGGAGAATCGCATTCAACTAATTAATCTTCTACCCGTATTTCCTCCTCATCGTAAGGCATCAATCTTAATGGTCATAATGACAAACGTCAAATAGCCTGGAAAACGCTTGTGAGATATTTCCGCTCGTTCATATTTCTTTAATCAAGCTCGGTGGAACTTTAGTACAAAACTTTACAAATTGCGTCCCCTCCTTCCGCATAAGTTACCAAACTGTGGATGCGGTGGGCTATGTGCCCTTGCGAGCTAACCCTGGCCGAATTGGAGGAACACATTTTGTAACCTCTCCTAAGAACTCTGATAACTTACATAGGTGGCCTATGACAAGGGCATTTTCATTTTGTTTGTCGTTACATTTACGATCACTTACAACTGGGCCGACCTGGGTAGATATGACTACTGCAAACTCGCTCCCCCTTTGTAAAC
>JAMKCH010036326.1:0-14926 GCA_023653785.1 Ophioderma brevispina
ATTACTTGCACGGTCCCATAGGCCACGGTGCTTGCTAATTTTAATACAAAAATTGCAAAATTTCTCACAGACCCGACCGACCGAATTTGCACTTAAGATTAGGTTTTACACGTGGATTACTTAAGGGCGAACGGTTCAAATGATATAAGAACTCAACGTTTAGCTAAGTCCGGGGGACGAGGTTTGTGGATCCACGAAATGCCCCTTTAAGTCCTTCCGATTGATGGATTTGTTTTGACGGGCATAGCAGATGATGTAGATTATATCAGTGTCCATGTGTCTTTGAGGTTTAACTTTTTTTTTTTTTTTGTTGTGGACCATAATGGATTTTTTTTTTATTTTGAACCATTGGGGTAATCCTGGGGCTGAAAGACATTTGCTTAGTGATGTGTTGCAGAAGCCACTGCTTCCTATTCCATGGGAAGTAGTGGGTGATCAGCTCTGTTTTCACTCTCTGTATGTACACTTGTACTTACACTGATGTTTCCAGACTCAAAAAATTCCGACATTAGATGAAAATATGAAATTCACATAGGGGGCCGCTTCGCCTCCACTCTGACCAGGGAGGGATAAAGACACAGAAAACTATATGCAACTTGAAGTGCGGAAAGCCCATTTCAATTGTGAAACTCAAAAGACAGAGCTTCGGATACAAAAAGAGTCAGAAAAGAAAAGCCTTAGATCGTGGAAGAAGTCATCCAGCTTGCCAAAGAACCGAAGCGAGGTTAAACAGGAGAAACTTTTCGGTCCAAGCAAAAGAAGTCATACAACTTCTTAAACCGTGAAAATGTAGAGGAAAAAAAACAAAGGATGTTCGTGGACAAATGGTTAAAAGGTCTCTACACAAAAGTTGACCAAGCACACTAGGCAGCAAAGTCAAAGGAGGTCTATTCCCCATCAAACCCAGTAACAAATAAAAAAAAAAAAAAACCGAAAAACTGGACGATCAACCACAGACCAACTGTTTACCCTAAGGCGATCATAGAAAAACATTCTTGTATAATATAAAAAAGGCTTATCTGCTCCTACATAGACTTTGAAAAAGCCTTGATTCAGTGTGCCAGGAAGGAATGTGAAAAGCCCTTGGATTTCCCACCAAAAATAATTAGCATGTTAAACCTTATATTATAAGAAATCTATGAGTGCAGTGAGGGTCAATGGAGAGCGGACAGATGGTTTACCAACTTATTAGGATACGGCAAGATGCGTCGTAATTTCACCCCAACTCTTTAACATAAGGTTGTGGAACCTTGTCATGTCCATATGCAATACAAGATCTGGATATTGGCATCAACATCCAGGGTCAACTTAAACTCATCAAAAAAGTTTGGAATTTTTTTTCAGACATATTATTTCTTATTTAATTGGAGAAATGTTATTACAACCCTATGCAGATCAGTGAAAAGCTACAGTTCTTTCTTCTGTAAAATGACACCAAAAATGATAAGAATGATTACTCATGGTTGGCGGTGACATTCCTTTGAATACGTGGATCCTGATAAAGAAAGGCCCGGCGAATTCATTACCGCTACTCGATTTAGGGTTGCTTAAATTAAGAGATTAGGTTTAAAACGGAATGTGTTCCAATTTGATGAGTTGCTAATGGCAGGCTAATGATGTTTTTTTAACCCTTCATTTCGCAAGTTACTCATTGAAGTCCTAGCACGAAACGGGATGGCCATTATCGTCTCGGATCCTTTATATCGTACCAGATTGCGGACTTAAAGGAAATATGTCATGATTCGGAATATTTTGAAAATTGGTATGGTGGAAGCTTAAGTAACCGTAGATTACATATAAATCAAAAAAGTTGAAAATTGTCCACAGTTTGTTGAGTATTTTGCCCTTTTAGTTTTCCGCCCAATAGCTTACTCGAAAACGATTCCGGCAAATCCACATCGAGGAAATTGGTGACGTCACAGTGATGACATCAATATCGCAGTGTTGCCACTTTCCTATTCGAGTGCACTGCCAGGGGCGGTTAGGTAGGCACAGCCATCCTAACAGCAAAGCGCTGAATTCAAATCCGGCATCAACATCCGGCGCGACTCGAGTGAGTCCTTTCAAAGAATTAAACGGTTAGGAGGGCGCTATTCGGTATCGGACGGTTACACTCAGAATTGCCTAAAGTTAGGCGCCTGGTCCCGAATATTTAATCTAAATGACCGTTATTGGAAATTACACTATTTTTGCAGCGGGGTTATTCCACTAACCCCGAAAACGGATTTTGAAAGTCAAATAATTTCCTTTTATTTATCATGATATTACTAAGATGTATTGAACTAGGGTTTAAGAGGGGCGAGATTTTGTGCACTGAAACTGAGTATACAGGTACCATAGTAAATTCACGTAGCATTCCCACAAATTACCGTTGGAATCCCAAAGCCCAAATCGAGCAGGTCGTGTCCTACCCCCTGTTGAACTGCGATCGATGTGATTTTATATCAATAATTAATTAAAAAGCACAACGAAATGAACAAAAAATAGTCATTCTGTAACTATTTTCAAATTTATTATTACCTTTCATAATCCATCAATATACAGTGTCAGACCAATGAAAAAAAAAATAACATTCGAGTCACACGATGTTTTGGTCATCCTTTGACGTCACGAGGAGAGCAAAATTGGGCGCTTTTGATCCATGAAGCATGGGCGAAAAATTCCGCCCGTTTTCTTCATCATGTCAAAAAAGCAAAATTAAAATGCCTCTATTGTTAATTTACATCAAATGTATATTTTTTAGGGATTCTGATTTATGTACATTAGATTTTATGAATGTAAGTCAAACTGAGCTGACCAAAAAATCTTGACCATTTCCTTTAAGATGATGGCAACGGCCTTAGAATATTATCCCCGAAAACGACACATTATTGCCTTCAATTAACAACGGTCTTGTCTTCCAAGTTATCAGGGCTGCCTCCAACAAATCGCTCTTCCAATGCAACCGACAGGAAAACTTCACCACGTCTCCTCCAAATTTAACTCTACCATCCAACTTCCGAAGACAAATTCTGATTTTCATTCTGAAAACATGAATTCTTCACCATGTTTAAATTCCATACCGGTGTGCCAACACCACCTTACCCGGGCCTGATGGTGAAGGGCTGTCATTACTGGCTTCTTAGCAAATTACCATGCTCTCAGATTAAACTTGTGTCAAAACTGCCCCACAAACCGTGCCTGTAAATTTCTGGAAGACAATTCCGAAGAGCAGAGAGTAATAAACCTGTCTTTCTGGGGTGTTGTCGCCCGGGACAACAGGGTCTCACCTTCCCATTACCAGTTTGCACGGAACTTTGTTTTCCATTTTGATACAGCACTAGGGCTTACCCCAACATTGGCTATTGATTCTGGGATATGTCAGCTTCAATTTTCTCCATTCCACGAGCCTTCTGTACATCTGATAGTCGTGGCATGATGAGATACCGAATGACCACCCTTTGACATTTTCCTATTCAAAGACCCGCGTTTGTAACCCTGTGTAACTCTTAAACTGAGGTACTGAAATTTGGCACTTTCTCTTTCAGACCTACCAGTATTCAAATGAGTGTGACTCAACCATGAAGAAATCAATTCTTATGATTTTGGTGTCATTGTACAGAAGAATACCTGAGCTTTGCACTGAAGAGTGTAATGAAATTTTCAATTAAATGAGATATAAATGTCTGAAAAAAATTCCAAACTTTTATGAGGAGTTAAGTTAATAACCTTCTGTTTGCTGATGATATAGCACTTCTTGCGGAGACGGACAAAGACCGCCAAACTCTTGTCAACCGAGTACACCAAGTCAGCTTTGCCTTTGGACTAAAATCAACATAAGTAAAACGGAAGTCCAGGCCATCTCCAGAGAAAATGTTGAACTTAATATCAGCATCAATGGAGCTCAGCTAGTACAAGTGGGAGAATTCACCTATAGGAGAAAAGAGGACAGAATATCACTCAAAAGACCCCGCTATTTCGGCCACATCCAAAGAATGCCAAACACACGATTACCACAACTAGCCCTTAACACTCAAATCCATGGGAAGCGCCCACGAGTAAGACCTCCAAAAAGATGGACTGAGCGCCTACTAGCAGACCTGAAAAAAAATAGACATAACATCAATGGCTAAAGCCACCAGGCTAGCAAAGGACAGGAAGCAATGGCAGGGAATCATAAAGCAGATGGCACCACCAGGGGTGGATCCAGGATTTGAAAAACGTCAAAATTACCGGGGGGCTGAAGGCTGAAACTTGTCCAAAATGGGCTGATTTTGCAGAATTACCGGGAGGCGCGCGCCCCCTCCGCCCCCTCCCCGCGCCTGACCACTCAACCAGACGTTGGAGTGAACGCCTTAGGTCAAGGTAGGTCATTTACACTTTTCCTGACATATGCATTGGACAGGTTCTCCTCCATTGGAAAAGTAAGTTCTATTATGATTACTAGTCCTTTCTGAATAGATTACGATATTAGGACGTTTGGCTGTTTCTGCTATTTGGGGGAGGGAACACGATTTGCTTGTGTTCTTCATCCATCAGTACTTCCCAGTCATTAGCTTTTTGTAGGATGTTTGTGCACTCTTTCTTTGGGAGTGGTTTCCCCCTCCGCCCCCTCCCTAGATCCGCGCCTGACCACTCAACCAGACGTTGGAGTGAACGCCTTAGGTCAAGGTAGGTCATTTACACTTTTTCCTGAAATATGCATTGGACAGGTTCTCCTCCATTGGAAAAGTAAGTTCTATTATGATTACTAGTCCTTTCTGAATAGATAACGATATTAGGACGTTTGGCTGTTTCTGCTATTTGGGGGAGGGAACACGATTTGCTTGTGTTCTTCATCCATGAGTACTTCCCAGTCATTAGCTTTGTAGATGTTTGTGCACTCTTTCTTTGGGAGTGGTATGGCTGGGTTTCTGTAGTTGTACCATGCATCTTCAGTGCGAAATGCAATAGTGTGCAATAACGTATTCGCTTTCATTGGCTTGATTAAGGACATCAACCCAGATTTTATAGTTTTCACGGTTTGTACTGTATGTACATGCAGCACAATGGTGCCCTTGTTTTGACCTCTATAGTATGTCATTATATAAGCTTGGGACTTAAACGAAATGCATTGTGGTAAAACAAAATAATGTTACAATTTGTTTGAGGTTCACTTAAAATGACGTATCTTTCCTGAGCTTATACAGTAGATGATTTTTTGTAGCACTATGGGAATGTAAGAAACCTAGCTTTAATCAGTTAGCTTATTTGACATTTAAATACAGAACTTAACTACTATTGGGAACTCTCCCCTGTTTATTTTGCCCAAAGTAATTGAAATCGTGTCCGTCACCACCTGATTCAAGTGGACACTGAGTGAATTCCTCCCGTATCAGTTATGATAACTTTGCCTATATGACGTCATTTTAGGGATATTATTTTAACCCGTGTATGCAGCGTACAACAAAAGTTCTTTTGAAAGCCAAACGACCTGCTAACTCGCTAGTTTTGATATGGCTCTATGAAACCATTCATAATTTCACGGTTCATTGCTAGTATTTATTGATTTGAAAGTCATTGAATATCACAGGAGTTCAAATCGTTAAGCCTATTAATTTTGGCTTTAATTTGTCCCGGTGCTTGGATTCAACAATATTTTTTGATGTACACTTTATAAATAGAACATCCGTGACGAGTTTTGATATAGAAAGTGTATAATTCAAGAAAAATATAAAATTTGTCTTGTTATTTGCTTGACATCTAGAAATAACGTTGTTGAAAATATCCGTCATTAACTAGGAACTGACCCGTAACTAACCAAATTGCGGAAACCGAATCCTTTAATTGACGCCCTAATACGGAGAATCATTGTAGAATTTCTTTCGATTTCCGACATGACACGAGTTGTAGAAAGGATAATTCCTAAATAGTGCATAGCTAAAAAGATGGTACATTTACGATAGCGGTTTGAAATGAGCCAAGTGGCTAGAAAACAAGCTGAAGTTTCGACGACAGCTACCAAGTTATACGGTAGGCATATGATCATTGTAGTATTAGACGTAGGGTCCAAAAAATCTCGCATTGGCTTTTTAATAAGCATTTTATTTGTCGCGATCGTTACAGTTCAGGATCGCGGTTCTGTTAAAGGGGCATTTCGTGATCTTACAGCCTCACGTCCCCGACTTAACTCAAAAGTTGAGATTTTTTATATCTGAACAATTGCCTAAGGATAGTATGTGTGCTTAATCGTTACGTGCAAATTAGATCGTCTCTTGAAGAAATTCTTAATTTTGTATTGGCTGTCCGATTAAAACAACACAGTGAACATGGGGCAGCCTGATACAAACATTTGCGTATAACAGAGAAACGCGCCGTCAGAATCAACTGAATTTTACAAAAAACCTTTTAGGGGGATCTAGTGAAATCATACAACCAAAAATGAGGTGCTTAGGCTCAGAAATGCCACCTTTAACATTTATAATAGGCTTTTCACTTCAGTCGCTCGGGAGTGATATCCAGTCTTCACCTTTTCGTCAGATGGCTTCTGACAATTTACAGAAGATCAACTTAAAAAAATCCTGATGTCAAAGGTGTAGGCATACTCAGCGGCGAAAGGTTATCCCTTAAAATGGACAACTTTGGATTAGGTCACTTGCAAGGAGTGACCTATAATTTTACCTAAAAATTTATGGTATTTTCACTTCCTTGAACAAGTCAAAGACTCAACCATTAACAAGGTACCGCGAAATTGTGAGTACAGTGGTTTATAGTACCATGTAAAATTACTGTAAATTTTACCAGGAGAATCTTGGCAGCAATTCTGGCCAAACAAATACCGTAAAAAATTACACATATTTTTTAGTGTTTTGCATTGACGCCAAAACAATAAATAACCCATCGCGTCGTTTTTGCGTTAAAGTGCCACGAGAGAGTTCAAAAACAGGTGTCCCGAAAAAAATGTGAAATACTTGATTTGTAGGACTGGTGATAAAAGCTTTATATAAAAATATCCCATGGTACGGCATAAGCTGAGAAAACTGTTCTTTGGTACCAAAAATTGTGGAAAATTGTAATTTCTTATATGAGAGGCAGTTCAGTTACCTATTACGTATAAATCGGTGGACCCGATCTTACTGCACTGATGTGTGTGTGAGTGGTTACGTAGAGAAACAAAAAACATATTCTACAGAAATCATCAATTTTATTCAAAATAATTGCTAATTCCCCAATGTCATTCCCACTCTAATATGTTGTTGCAGCATATCTTCCCTCTAAACATTCTAAAACGGAATCGAAAAATATGATGTAGGGTGGTAGCTATCGCATGAGATCCTTGTAAGTTCATTCCACAAAAGAGCAAGGTTTCCGAGCACCTTTCAAGCCCCATGAAAAGAATGGTAAACATAGAACACGCCGCTTGGCACCGTTTTGATGAATTTAGCATTTAAGTTGACTTAACCGGGACTGACGAAATGTGTCAATCGGGCGGGTGAATGGTTACATGGCCTTCAGAGTGTGCACGCCAAACTTGATGCTTGGAAATGGCAACACTATTGCGGAATATGGCGCTCACGTGGCCACCATGGCGGCGCTGCGTGACAGTGTGATGTAAAGATCGCATATGGTTTGTATCTCAGTGAAATATGAACTATGTAGTACATGCCTATATGCATTAAATCATATGATTTTGCCGTTATTGTGGGGAGAAAGGCCAACTTTCGTCGCGAGGTATGGGCTTCGATGTATGGGAGAAGCATTTATAAAAACCAGAATGCATTTCCATTATTAAATCTGCCGAAATTTTTACACTTGTTTGATTAGACCTTTTTCTGGCCCTTTGGAAAAAATAGAGGTCTTTGGGGGGGGGGGGGGGGAGGGGGTCAGTCCAACATGAAATTCTAGGGGTGTAAGGCTAGCGATTTCAAACCCAGTGGCATTCGGTTAAACATGGAAAAATGAGGTCTTTGGGTGAGAGACCAGCCAAATTGCCCATAAATAGGTGTTATTTGGACGAAAAATATTGCTAACATTATAAAAAAAGTCGAAATTTGCAAAAGTAGGAGTTAGTTTGGTGTCATATTTTCAAAATTCTCAAAAAAATAGGGGCCTTTGGTGAGAGTGGCAACACCCTTAAAAATTGGCATCTTAGGAGGACAAACGATGCTGAAAATGGGGGTCTAAACAGTCTTATATGCATTTGGCATTTTGATAACAATATGTAATTAGGTCATGAATAAATTTTCAACTCATTATGTACAAAAGTTGTGGTTGTGTACAGGTTGGAAGAAGAACGCATGAAAATTGCAGTTGATAGCTTGTAAACTTCCTACAAAATGCAAAAATTAAATGAAAAACTCAAATATGCTCATTTTTGCAACAATATGCAAAGTAGGCCTATGTAACATTTCATACAACTCATTCTCTTCATAGTTGTGTTGGCAAAGGTTTGAAGGGGAAACCATAAAAATTTCAATGTAGCTTGTAAACTTCGCACAAATGCAAGAAATAAAACAAAACTCTAAATTTTGACACCATTTTTGGTTTTACACAAATAATTATGTTTAAGCCAATTCTAAGAGCCCATTAATTA
This sequence comes from Ophioderma brevispina, assembly GCA_023653785.1. NCBI lineage: Eukaryota > Metazoa > Echinodermata > Ophiuroidea > Amphilepidida > Ophiodermatidae > Ophioderma > Ophioderma brevispina. The sequence goes on from JAMKCH010036326.1 coordinate 8,552, forward strand.
GGGTATTTTGGTTCATAATCATGTTTGTTTATGCTCATAGAAAAATTCCTGAAATTTTCAGGATTGTTGCATTGGGATTTAAAAAATGCCAAAATTTTGCTCATTTTGGGTCAAAATATGCTAAGTATGGTAAGGTAAGGCTATCGAAAAGACTCTGTTGCTGCAAAATTCTGTATATGAGTGTATAAAGAGAAAATCTTGCAAGTTGCAGAATGATAGTGTGTAAGTTTTTCTTAAAGTACATCTATATTAAGAAATGCTCATTTTCCTTTCATTGAAAACATAAAATTTAAACATTTTTCCTCAAAAATTATTCAAATTAGTTAGTAAATGGAGAGATAAATACTTGTAATATTATGTAATCTGTAGGTACATATATCAGGAACATAACCTAAAAAAATCAAGTGTATCCCTTTTATCGTTTAGATTCTGTACATATTTTTGTGTTTAAAGAGGACCTACCATGGTGTCATGGGCAAAATAAAGAAAATAAAGACTGGAACCTTTGACACTTGGTCTCCAAATGACTGTTATGTACGAGTACAAAAATAATGTCCGATTTCAAAAATTCGAAGTGTTCTGAGTTGCTGAAGAGTCTCTCTTTCACATACAGTACATTTTAAACCCACGGATGCAGACACTTATTTTCACCTGAACTGCCTAATATGAGCAAATGCGAAATTCATCCTATGTTTTCTATTGAAATATAAGCATGTAAAAATCACCTATTATTTTTCATTTTAAAGAGAATGAGGAGATTTCCAGAAAGAAGCGCCCCCAATTTTTCTCGAACCCCGGTTTTTTACATATTTATTTGGAATGCTTACCAATGTATTAGATCACACCTGAAGTGAATAAGCCGAATACGCCGTCTTTATTTAATAAAATTATGATTTAGTAGTTTCTGTCGTGCACGACAGAAAATCAAAGCATGGTTTTCTATGGGGAATGATTACGATAGCAGGCAAGTTCAAAACAAGGTTTGCGGTTTTATTTTGCACCTGTTTGTCCAATAAACCTTCGAAACGTTCCCGGTAGGTGGTTTACAACCGATCCAGTGAAATTTGAGAGAAATTCGTATTCTAAAAAAATCTCCTCCTGTCACTTTAAGTTTATTTCTGTAACCAAATAAAAGGTAGGAATCTATATAAAATCACTACATATCACAGAAAATATGGAGGACTTGAAATCTCTCGTTGCACCTTTAATTAGCATGGGTCCCTAGGAGCCCTCCCCCCCCCGCCCTTATGCACTAACGGAAGTGCCCACGACAAAAATGAAAAAAATTAATAGAGTTACTGTGATTCTGATTTTCATAATGCATACACCTTGCGACATAAACAAAGTAAATAATTAATAAAAAAATTCTTGGAAAGTATAGTAGGCCATTGGTACCATAATATTTTATATACATCATATAGCGGTTTACTGTAGAAACCTATGGTAAATTATACAAGTAACCCTAAAAAATATAAAATGGCATGAGACATTCATGTTTGTGCTTAATGTGGTAAATATAGTTCATTTTTCACTAATTAATGCAATCAGCACAAGTCTAGGTGAATCAATGCCGTACATGTAGAAAATGCAGAAACAAATTAGTGTCTTTTTCGCACATTTTAGGCCTATCCACAGATATTAACCAAAATTACAGTGCATATACTGTAAAATTTAGTTTGTTGTAAAAATATTGCATCAAACTGTAAAATATACAGTGAATTTGAATGGAAACCTGTTAGGCATTGATAATCCTAACCCCCTTTATGGCCCCATCCCAGCTTGGATTACACAGGGGTCAACATTTTCAAATGCTCCAATCATTACACTATCTATGGCTTATAGTTTCGGAATTATGAGGCAAAAACTGTAAAAATGGTGAAAAAAGTCAATTTTGGAGTGTACGTTAGTCAAAAGTTAAAAGTGGTTTTGATTCAGGTAATATGTGGTGCAATTTTTCCCCCTAGCTTAAAGTATTCAAATGAGGAATAGTTTGTCTCATCTGTTATGCTTAGTTTTCACGTTATCCAACAAAGTAGGTCACAGGTCAATAGAATCCAGCTGCCAATAGCTGTTGACTTTGTTTGCCATTTTGGTTAATAACCAAACACGTAAGATAGTCAAAACTATTCCTATATTTCATTTTGTGAGCTGAACCAACAATTTACACCACGTTTTATAAAAAAAATGGAGCAACTTTATTTTTTTTTTTTGACCCCTGTACAAACCAAAATTGACTTTTCACCATTTCTGCAGTTTTACCCTATAATGCCAAAACTTTAAGCCATAAGTAGTATAAAATCTACCTTTTTGGAATCCTTACAACCAGACCAACATCATAGTGTGTTTTTCAACAAAATCGGACGTGTTAAAGGGGTTTGGCAAGTGCTTCCATATTTTTTTTTAAATGTTGAATGCATTTAGTACTTGTGTACAAAATTAACACTTTTATCCAGATTTCCACTCTCACGTGAGTTTTGTGCACCACAGTCCCCCACTACAAAGTTGGTACGGTATTGGGGGCACTGTATTACGATGGTTTAAATCATAATCTTACTAATTGTGAATGATAGGCTTTCAGACATTCATGTCTTTCCTTGCGGTACCCCACAGGGATCTGTCGGGGGACCTCTTGATTTCATCCTCTTTTCTGGTCCTTTGAGTGACCTGATTGGTGTACATAGCGGAATACTTGGTTGTAGCGCTTTATAAGTGACAATTATTATTATTATTATACACGTTTTAAGTAATCTTTACAGTATACTGTCATTTTTACTGTAGTTTGTTGGCAGAATTGCTGCCAGGATTTTCCTGTAAAATTTGCAGTATTTCTAAGCTTTTCTATTATCAATAAGCTCATTTTCAAATGTTACCCAGAATGTGATTAATATACCCATCTTCTGAGGATTATGTCTTATGACAATTGCATGATTTTCAATAGTTTATTTTTGTTGTTGTCTTGCTTCCAGAGCCTCCGCTGGACTATGCTTCTCATCATTGTATGCGTGGTTCCCTCGGCGTGCGCACTTTTAATACTAGTTGGGGTTATCCTTTATTGTTGCTTGACAAAAAAGTCATCGACAACATCTTCACCGGTGCCCAAACAATCGCCATTTCACAAGGATGAAAAAAATCTGAAATTGACGGTAAGTATCTCATGAGGCCTGTTCCGCAAAAATAATGAGCAGTACAAACAAACGAGATACACGATAGGAGGAGGAGGTATTAGTATTTAACGACACATCAACACACTCGTGGTCATTTTAGTGTCACAGAAGAGGCTTTATTCAATTCATTTTATTATCATATACATGTTAGGGAAGAAAGCCCAGTTTTAGAAGCAGGAGCACCTGGGAGGCCAGTATGGACTGGAAACCACAACGCACATGAACATCGGCAGGCCCGACCGAGGGTCGAACCTGGGGCCCGTTCCCCAAACTCGTGCGTAACCCTACGTGATACTATATCGATTCGCGCTGATATAGGAGCTGGGGAAAAGTTTTGGGTCATATCCATAAGGTGAAATAGGGAAGAAGCATGTTAATCTATCCAAGAAGTCGCTTCGCTGCCTAACAATAGAAAGTGACTGGAAAGGAAATGGGCCAAGTACAAAACTTTAAATGTTTACTGTTACAATTTTACTGAATTAATGTTTTGTACAGTTTTAATACAACCGATTTATAAAAATCATTCAATCATTTCACTGTAAAAACGGTTTTTAGGAATTAAAACGGTCTCAGATTTTATCACTCTTCACCACTATCCTGGTGGAGCCATATTGAAAGAATTGTAGGCCTATGGTACTCTACACGATATGTTTATGCGTAAGGTAAGTTGTGTGCGTTTTTATGTGTTTAGGCCAAGGTTTTCATTTCCAATATTATATCCACATGCTTCAACTTTTTAATAACTAGGATTTTCTATGAGTGGGTATTTACCGGGGTGTATTCAGTTGTATTGTTTAGATAACGCCTGAAGTAACCTAGAATTTCGCGGTTCTCGGCTTTCCGCTGTTTGCGGCGAGTTTGGTTGTTAAGTTCCGTTCGGATTTCAGACGTTACCTGTAGCCCCATTGTACACTTTGGTCACCACTTCGGGTTTCCTGTCTGACTACCGACCACAGTGGGGCCCCTTATTGCAACTATACCCAGGGCCCCTTTACAACTAGCTTGCTCCAAAGTCCACAATTGTTTCTCTTCATTTCGAACTACCTAAGACCCCTTCACAAAGACTCCCCTTCAAAACAACCGTCTGGAAGCCTTCCCAGCTGGCCACAGAAGTGTCCTTCCCAACTAACCAGATCCCCTCCTCATCTACCAAAGGTTGCCCTTTCCCAACTAACTTAGGTTCCTCATTCCATAACACATGGCACATTCCTACATTACCTCCACACCCTTTTTGTCTATATGGCCCATTTCCCAACCCATCCCAACTACCCTTGGTCCTTTTTGTATTACAATTGATGCCGTCATGCGCTATATCATGTCGGGGCATCGGAGCGCTTGACGGATAAAATGGCATACCTCATTACATACCATGAACCTCTACCAGATTTCCTTCTCAACTACTCAGATGTTCCCTTTCCCAACTACCGCCGGGGTTCTCTTTCCACAACACCAGGTTCCACATTAGACAAGATTGTTTGCCAATCACCCCCTTCCCCCACCAACCCTTCCTTCCCCACCAATTCAAAATTCAGGTTCTCTCATTTTCACCAAATTAAAAAATTTTAACAAAAAAACCAAAACTATAAAAAAACTAAAAAATCAATAAAATTTCAATATTTTCTTTTTAAAATTTTTAATTAAACCTAACTAACGGTTGTTCCTATTGTATGATCACGGTCCACTTGTTCATTTCCTTTTACTGTTTTTATTTTAATTGTATGTTTACTAATACACGCCACTTTTTTACTGAACAAAATTACTTGTCATATTTTAGTCAGTGTGCATTTTGTGTTATTTTTGTATATGCTTTCAACTAAATTGTATAATGGTTTATTTTGTATTATTTTGTTTGCTTAAGTATTTTATGTTTATACAAACTCGATCTTGGTGTGTCTGTGTTAATTTACAATTTGTTTCACGCCAACTTCCAAAATTGTTATTTTTTTTTTAAATTACTTTAATTATAAAAAACAGTCGTAACACGAAAAGCACAGATGAGTTTTACGTTAGGACATTGTTAAAACAAGTTTTGCATCAAGAGGGATAAGAACAATGGGCTCACAATGGCATGAATTGTCGCAGAATATTAAGTGAAATTCTAAAAACATGTTATGAGTTTAAAAAGCAGCTTAAAGAGACACTGCACATTTGAAAAATAGGGAGCCCTCAAGACTCGATTTTCAAAAATCGATATTTTTGCATGGTTTTGTAAGGCTTATATATTACAAAAGCCCTCACCCGAAAAGGATAGACCAAATCAGTTTCCTTATGGGTAAACAGGAAACGATTGAAATTTAACGTCGCCGGCGACGTTAAATTCAGAAGACGACGAAAAATGGCGTTGAACACCAGCACACGCACGCCGTATGCATGTTTCCCACGCTATGCACACTCACTGTTTGATCGGTCATAACCTTTGCGGTTTTAATATCCGTGAGGACGAGTCAAAAATATTCATGGATATTACACATTTGTGATTAAAATTATGGAAAACGTAAAAAGTTGGCCTACAAATTACCTGGATTTTTTTTTTTTTTTTTAACTTTAATGTTTAATCTGTTTTTGGTATGTTTTATTTTTATGTTGTAAAAATTAATACTATGTTTTCCAATGGCCTAGACTATCATTGAGAGCAAATTGAAGAAATTTCATATTTTGTGAAAATGTGCCAGTTTTTTTTGTGTTTGGCCGCTTTAAGCATCATTATTTGTTGATGTTGTTACCTAGATCTAATTTTTAATTTTGTTGCATTTTGCTTGAATTCATTAACTGGGTCACACTAGCTACCTAAAGAGTTAGTTGCAAATTTTGTAGTTTTTATTTGTGTAATTATTTATATTCTTTTATGAACGAGGGTGCCCTCGTCTGGCCAACTTTGGCATTTTGGTCCACCTCCGCTATATAATTGTATTATTTTTTTCTCATTCCTTTGGTATTGTAATCCTTATAACTGTCGATGATATGGAAATATAAAGAAGTGTTGTTATCATTTCATCTTTACTTTACAAAATTTTATTTATTTTATAGTAATCTGTTTTTTGATTGATTTTCGTTTAGGTGCAGTTTTATATTGATTACATTTATTGTTGTTATTATTTTTGTGACTTAAGTGGGTGGGGAAAAAAGTAGGCCAAATAAAAAAAATAATAATAAAACAAAATGCAATGGAAACAAAAGAAGAGAAAAAAATTCCACATGGAGAGTCTCGGAA
>JAMKCH010036327.1:0-25151 GCA_023653785.1 Ophioderma brevispina
GTTTGTTTCCCTGGTGGCTCAAATTTGCCGTGTAGACTGTTCATAAACGTGGTTTTTGTTTGAACTAAAAGAAAATGCAAAGGTTTTTTTTTAAAAGTTAAGCAAAAATTAATACGAAACTTGACGAAACTGCTTAAAACCGTATGTTTGCATGAAAAATCAATTTAAACAACCTTAGTAACCAAACTTTGATAACAACCTTTAGTACCAAACTTTGGCAAAACTTCTACTTTATGTTGATAGAGTAGCACATTCCTAACATTATGCAAAAAACCGCATTTCCGTAGCTTTCCTGCAATTACTGTAAACCGAAGAAAATGCCCAACTACCTCTGGAACACCCTTTTATATATCAATTGCATGCAAATTAGGTAAAAAAATCATTTAATCATGTCATATGAATATAATTGCAGATTTTACAGGTTTGTGTGCGCTATGATGTTTTTATTAATTTCTCACAAAATTTTGATGTTGTGGGACATTGCCGCTTTTGTGAATTTCAACCTCTCGTCCCGCTTGCCTATAATCCTCAATGTCATCTAAATTTTACTGTTTAATACCTGATATAAGCAATAATTGTGCAAAATTAGGTTTTTTTACAACCTATTATTAGTTAGTCTTGTAGCGTTTTTTGCTGCTCCTGGTTGATGGAGTACTGAAATTGTTTACAATTACAAAGAAGTCATTATTCGCATGGTGTGGTGAGTTATGTTGTGATGTTGGGGTAGTCAGGTAATTGATGGATACAGTAGGATCCAGTGGGTTGGGTGATGGTTGGTGGAGCCAGGTTGATGGAGTAGGGGCGTCAGCAGGGGATTCAATTTTGTTGCCAGTAGGCCACGTGCATTTAATTTGGAGCCGTTTTACCGTATTTTGTTGTTTTGTTGGTTTTTTATTTACTGAGGAAATTTGCATTTTTAGACAAAAATGCGAACAGAGATGATAGAATGTTTCAATTTTATAAGATATCTAAGTGATCCAAAATCAATATTTTTGTTTTATAAACTAATAATTGGACAATCAATTATGATTTGCAAGTTACTGTCTTGACTTGCCATTTAGCCAATTTGAGCCATTTCTGGGGAAAACCCTTTTCAATTTTTTTTTAAAATTAAAAATAAAAAGTGCATTTTACATTTGGGTTTTTGGACTACCTACTGGAAACAAACTTGTTTTTATGTTTGACCTTAACAATGAACAAATTTCACTGGCTATAGGCCTATATCCCTAACATCCTTTTTGGAGAAAGACTACATACCTGACGATCACCGCAAAAAAGGAGGTAGCATTATTTTTCTTGTTAGATCTAGGGGCAATTTCCCCCTAAAAACAAGACGGATCCGCTCCGTGATTTTTGAAAAGTGGAAAAAATGCAGTTAAGGGACTTTAGGATATGGGAATTATCACTTAGCATGCCATTTGTTGCTTGTACCTATCACCTCCAATCTCATTGCACAACTCAACACCACGCCACTGGAGTAAGCCACAGCATCATTGATGCTCTCGTTTATTTTTAATATGTTAATGATGTCTTGAAGTTTGGTCTGCTCTCTTATCCATCTGCACGTCTTCCTATCTCTTTTGGTGATACCTAGTATACATCTTTCGATACTTCTTTTTGTGGGTTTGAGTTCCTGTTCCATGTTTTTAGTGACAGCCCGTGTCTCTTCTCCATAGCTCATTGCCGGTATGATGCATTGATTGAATACCTTGAGCTTCGGACATATTGGCAACTTAAAGGCCGACTCAGAGATTTCCTGAGGAGGGCGCCCTCAATTTCCAAAAAAATCGTGTTTTTTGCATGTGCATAATGCTTGTCCATATACTAATCACTGTGTGAAATTGCTAAGCTTAAATCGAATTCCTTCATATAGAAAATCGCAACTTTGTTATAAAATTCCGGATCCGGAATTTTTGTTATACACAGTATCCTATGGGACGTAATACTACACATAAATGTTTACTGCATCAAAACGAAAACTCCGATTCATCTCAAATTTCGGAATTGTGCATTTTAGGTTACTATCTTTAGTTCTAGTTGACTATTTTTCATTATTACACAAAAAAATAATATTTCGAAATCTCTGAGTCAGACTTTAACTCTTCATTATGTTATTCAACTTTCGAAATGCACAACATCCAGCTTGAATTCTTCGTTTTACTTCTTCCAGATGGCTGTATTCCATTTTCACCAGTTGCCCTAGGTATATTTATTTGTCAGTTGTTGTGATTGTATCATTGTTGACTTAATTTCTCTGGTTGTAGCATAACTGTTGAATATAAATTGGGTTTTCTTGTGACGATGTCATCTGCGAAACGCAGATGACTTAGGAGTTCTCCATTGATGTTGATTCCCTTTTCATCCCAGTTAAGTGTTCTGAAGATACCTTGTATCACCCTGCCCCATACCTCTCTCTATATTTATTTTGTCACTTTCCATGTGGAGTCTTATAGATGATGTTCCTTGGTTGTATATTTTCTTAAGCTGTATGTACGTTGACAGTTTTCCCTTGTTTGTAAAGAGCTTCATTGTACAGCTGGGATTTCGATCCTATCGAATGCTTTCTCATAATCGATAAAGGCTAAACACAGAGGCTACCTGTATTCTCCCTGTTTTTGGATGATCTGGTTCATAACATGTAGATGGTAAGTTGTTGAGAAACCGCTTCTGAAGCCAGCTTGTTCCCGCGGTTGGTTGAAATCTAGGATTGTTGTGATGCGATTCGTTAGGACCTTGGTGAAAGCTTATATACATGTGACAGGAGGCTGATGGGTCTGTAGTTTTGATGTCCGTAATATCTCCTTTCTTGTGCAGTAGAATGGTGATGGCATTATTTCAACTAACCGGTATCTCCTGCAATCTGATATGCTGGGTGAAAAGATGTGCTCGTTCTTTACATATTGGGTCTCCTTCTTTGAGGAACTCAATCATTACTTCATCTTCACCTGGTGCCTTTCCTCTTTTCATTTCTTTCAGTGCTTTCCTGATTTCATCGCTTGTATATCATCTTCATATTTATTTATTTCTGGGTATGGAAAGTTTTCGTTGCTAGAGTACAGATCCTGGTAGAATTCTACTACCCTATGGATGATCTCTTCTCTGTCGTTGATGATTTATCCATCACTAGACTTGAGCGCTACTACCTGCGACTTCCCTAGAATAAGGCTTCTTTTTGTTCTCTTGAGATTTCTGTTTTCTTGTATAGCTAGTTCAATCTTGGTCATGTTATATTTTCTGATTTCGTCTTTCATTCTTTTCCGGATAGTCTTCCATGTTTCCGCATACTGCACCTTCTGTATGCCACCTTCTAGCCTCATCTCCACTCTCTTTCTCATCAGTTTGAGTGTTTCTTTTGACTATGGTTAGCTAAACGCACAGTTTAAAAAACGCAGGTTAAATATATTAACAAGTCGTTTAGCTAACCTCGATATTTAAACTCCGTACATGTCATCCATCGAACTGTGACTTATCTTCGCCTATAATATTCACTGACCTCTACACATAGCGGGCTGCCGCACAGTTGAATGGTCGCCAAGTGAAACAACAGGAAGTTGGTTTTGGACCTCTACAATATATGGCGGAAACAATGAATAATGACACCTGCTGGTGCACATATTCCACACAGATCAGTGGCGTAACGGGCCTTCCCGCTCTGAGGGGGCAAATTTCCCAGTCTTGGGATATTTTCCCTCTTAGGGGGGTCAAAAGCCCAATTTTTACCGGTCAGAGGGCTAAAAAACGGCTGATTTAGCATGATTTTTGCAAATATTTTCCCGGCCAAAGTCGTCAGGGGGGCAACCTGCCCCCCCTGCCCCCCGCCTGTTACGCCACTGACACAGATGTTCTATTGTTGGACAAGGTGTACTGCAATTATTGTTTTCCCGCCATATGTAGAGGCCAAAACCAACTTCCACGCGACTCTGAACTCGATATCCTTGTGTAGAGGTCATTGAATAATATTACATGCAGGTCACCATAAATTTGTCAAATATACCTCGTAGTTTAAATGCTACGCAGAAAGTCTACGGGTATTTCCAGAATGATGTCGTGTTATGCCATGTGCTCACGATACAAGTGGCTAGGGGCCGACCAGGTAACCCTATACTTACGGTGTATTGCACGCATACAAGGCCATAACGTTATTGCTGCAACGCGTTCGAGAAAGTAGCAACGCTTGCGAACATTTCGGCAACGCGTTTGGCGAACATTTCACAACGCGTTGCGGTGTCGGCCAATCAAAATCATAATTTCTGTGCCGTATTTCCCCCCCCAAAAAAAAAAAAAAAAAAAAAAATTTTTTTTTTTTAAAAAGACCCACAACGCGGTGCAAAGTATCTAGCAACGCGGTGTGGGAACTCACAAACGCGTTGCAAGCCCTTCACAACGCGTTGCGATATTCACACGCGTTGTGAGCTTTACAACGCGTTGCGAAGGTCCACAAGGCCATAAGGGTCATAAACGTATTGTTCGCAACGCGTTGTAAGAAAGTCGGCAACGCGTTGCGACATTTCGTCAACGCATTGCGGTTGCGGCTTTCGGCCGATCAACATCATGCAATTTCTGTTACTATTTTTCAAAAATGATCCTCCAACGCGTTGCGGCAATACGTATGACCCTTATGGCTTTCACACAACACGTTTTGCAAGCCAGCACAGACGCGTTGCGAGCTTCACAACGCGGTTTGGAATCAATAAGGGTCTAACGTATTGCCGCAACGCGTTGTGAAGGTTTGCAAACGCGTTGTGAAGGTTCGCAACGCGTGGGGGGGGGGGGTGAAAAAAAATAAAAAAATTTTTTGAAATACTTCCCACAGAAATGCATGATTTTGATTGGCCGACACCGCAACGCGTTGCTGAAATGTCGCAACGCGTTGCTGAAATGTCGCAACGCGTTTGCCAAGGTCGCAACGGGTTTTGACTTCTCACACGCCGGTTGCTGCACTATGTTAGTCCCTTATGCTTGTTTAACCTAGAACGCGTTGCGAAGCTTGCAACTCGTTGTGAAGCGCGAAACGCGTTGTGAAGGTTTGCAACGCGTTGCAAAGTAGCTAGCACGCGTTTGTGGGTCTATTTTTGAAATGACTTCACAGAAATTCATGATTTTTGATTGCCGACAGACCGTAACGCGTTGCTGAAATGTCGCAACGCTGTTGCCGAAATGTCCGCAACGCGTTGCTACTTCTCGCAACCGTTTGCAAAGCAATCGTGATGCCTTTTATGGCTGGCCATAACCGTGTAACCTCGCATACAACCATTATGAAGCTTCCATTGTCAATGCCTAAAATTTAGGAAATATTTAAATTCCCAATCAGCTGAGCAAACCATTCACTCAGTTGTCACTCTCGTTTAGGAGATGTAATTTCACTCTTATTTGTCTCCCACAAGTTCAAATAATCGTCTTCCCGCGGGTTCAAAGATGCTGCTGCCAGGGTTGTATCAATGTCTAGAAACATAATCATATTTCTCCAATTCTTTCGGATTTGCCCTGGCTTCCAAAAACTATGAATTATATACAAGATTTGCCCTTTTTGTTTTTTTAAATATATTTAAAAAATTGACCTTTGTATATTATATTGATGATTTATTACAATTTCCAAGCTCCTCGTGTTTTACGTTCTGCTAATAAAATGAATTTGGTTGAAACTCTGGTCATATCATTCTGGGGCGAATATGACTTTTTCTTTTCCTTGTGCAGCACCCCTCATATTTGAACCATCTTCCTCTTTCATATTAACATCTAATACCCTTGAACAATTGAAAAAAATCTAAAAACACATCTTTTTAATGAGGCTTTTTAGCATCTTTGATTGTATATTTATGCATTGGTAGTATTCTCCTAAATGTGTAAGATGATTAATATGCGGTTTAATCGTATTTGGCTTTGATATTTGCAAATTATGTGTTCATTGTTAGAAACATTTTTTTAAAAGTATATTTAGTACATTTTTTTAATGAGGGTAATATGTATGTTACATAATTTGGTAGAGCCTTTGTGCCACATGTGTATTCCATTTATTTATTTGCTTAGGTCGTTTGTCTGTTTTTTTATCCTGTTTATAATCGGCGCCTTGAGCACTTTAGGTGATAGTGCGCTTAATAACATAGTCAGTATTATTATATTATTATTATTATTATCTAAGTATAAAATAGTATATTAAAATATTGCGTCAGAAGTGAATCGAACCCACGACCTTAAGATTACAAGACGAGCGCCTATATACGAGCACTATTTTTAAATACGTCCAGAAATTCATGATTTTTATTGGCCGACACAGCAACGCGCTGCTGAAATTTCGCAACGCGTGCTGAAATGTCGCAAACCGCGTTGCCGAATGCGCACGCGTTGTGACTTTCTCACACGCGTTGCGGCAATACGTTTATGTTCCCCCTTAGGCTTGTTAACCTTACAACGCGTTGCGAAGCTTGCAACGCGGTTTGTGAAGCTCGCAACGCGTTGAAGGTTTGCAAAACGCTTTGCAAAGTATCTAGCAACGCTTTGTGGTCTAGTTTTTTGAAAGACGTCCCCAAACTTCATGATTTGGATTGGCCGACAACCGCAACGCGTTGCTGAAATGTTCGCAACGCGTGTGGCCGAATGTCGCAACGCTTTGCTACTTTCTCGCAACGCGTTGCCAGCAATACGTTTATGGCCGTTATGGCTTGCATAACGTGTAACTCCGCAGTACACCATTAGGAAAGCTTCCCATTGCAATCTCTAAATTCGGAAAGATTTAATTCCCAATCAGCTGAGCAAATCATTCACTCAGTTGTCAGTTCTCGTTTGGATATGGGTAATTCACTCTTAGTTGGTCTCCCACCAGTCAAATAAATCGTCTCCAGCGGGTTCAAAACTCTGCTGCGCAGGGTTGTATCCTTGTCTAGAAACATAATCATATTTCTCTTTTCTCCAATTCTTTCAAGAAAAAAAGGGGTGAGATTGCACTGGCTTCCAATAACTATAGACCTTTATACAAGATTAAATGCTTTTTTGTTTTTACATCTAGCAATGCATGCTCCTCCCGACATTGAATTATTTATTATAGAAGACAAATTTACAACCCTCCTCATGTTTTACGTTCTGCTAATAAAATGAATTTGGTTGAACCTCGGCCATATCACATTCTTGGGGCGATATGACTTTTTCTTGTGCATCACCTCATATTTGGAACAATCTTCCTCTTCATATTAAAACGTCTCATACCCTTGGAACAATTTTAAGAAAAATCTAAAAACCGCACAACAATCTTTTAATTTGGGAGGCTTTAAGCCTCTTTGATTGTATATTAGTATTGTATTATGCTCCTACATTGTGTAGATGATTATATTGCGTTATAGTATTTGTCTTTGATATTGCAAAGTAATATGTTCATTGTTAAGAAACATTTTGTTAAAGTATATTTAGTACATGTTTTTGTAATGAGGTATATGTCTGTTACATATTTTGGTAGAGGCCTTGTGCCACATGTGTATTCCATTTATGATTTTGCTTAGAGGTCGTAGTATGTTTTTTATCTGTTTATATCGTCGCCCTTTGCACCTTGTAGGTGGATATGTGCGCTGAATAAATAGTCCTTATTAGATTTATTATCTAAAGTATAAAAAGTATAGTTAAAATATTTTGCGTCAGAAGTATGGGAATTCGAACCCACGACCTTTAAGATTACAAGACAAGCGCCTATATACGCACCACGCAATCCGATCTGGCGGATAATCGTTTTTTTTGGTGATCTTAATGAATAAATTAACGGAATAAAGCGCACACCCATAATCTTTTGATTGATAAGTTACCTCTGGCTTCCATGTCCTGGTCTATGGAACGGTGGGGCCTGAGGCCGGGTTCGAATCCCGCCAGGGACGTCCAAGTTCTTTAGTTTCTATCCCGTTACCCCTTTCCTTCCTCTCTGGAGAGAGGCTAGAACCAAAAGGCAGTTAGGGTTAACTTCCCCCTGGTCCAAGTCTCCTTTTAACAAAAGCTTTTAGACATATTTAAAACGATTTTCGGCTAAAATTTAAACAGCGTTAAAAGTTAACCATGCTTTGAGTATTACGTTGATTTTAGGAGGCGTTTAAAGTGCGATTTAACCAGTGATTAGCGTTACACATCGTTTGAGAATATGGCCGTTTGAGGGATTATGACCCGTGTTTATATATGCCCATGTAAGGATCATGAACATTCTTCATCATGGAAACGAGTATATTCCCTTTATACAACGATAAAACCTGTTGAAAGTTTCAACTTCACTTGAAACGAATAAACCTGAAGTTTTGAAATAATAGTTTTTTTGCGCTCTTTTAAAAACCTTAATCAAGCCAAGCTCTTCCTCATTCCCCAATGTTCGCGGCGGTCCGGTAAGTAATTTCCCACGGTGTAGTCCTGTGTCACAGACTGCGAAAAGATATTATCTAAATTATTACTGCTAGAGAGATTTACGTATCAGTCGCGTCCATAGCGAATGTATGCAAATGAAACTAAATCTCAATATCTCCGGAAAACGAATGGGTTCTATGGAGTTTTTGCATCAGAGGGTCCTGTTACTATGTTTTTTGTTTTGAATTTGTATCGTAATTGGGGCTAAACCTATAGAACCCCAGGAGTGCAATGGTTTTGGGGTGTATAATAATTATAATAGGGCTGTTTTGATATTAGAGTGTATCGGTTCGCATGGCTAACGAGCGCATAGCTTTAGCCATGGCGCGTATAATGTTCAAGGGTATTATGGTTTGATAGAGATACTTGTTGCAGGGGAAAGTTTTTCTGGAGTTTTGAGTTTATCACAGGTAATTTAACCGAAGCATGATTGATGTGAACTACATATTTTTTTTCTAATTATCATGATATTACTAAGATCTTGTTGAACAAGGTTTAACAAAGAGTGACCACATTGTTCTTCAATTTGAGTTGAACTGTAAGAAGCACATTACTGAAGACCAACCAGCTAATGTTTTTATATGCCAAGGAGACTATGCAAGTTTTGAAATCTGATCTGATGGAAGTCAAATGGACTGACTTGAGGACCATAAGTATCCGATTGCATGGGGAATTTTGCCAACAGAATCATGAAGCACTGGGAGAAGAACATACCCAAATCCAAACATTGTCCGTGTCAATGAGGACACTAGAAGAAAAAGCCACTGTGGATGTGCAGAGAGGCATTAGCTCATTAAAGAAGAAGTATCACGCGTGGAAGAGATATACAGCAACAAAGCAGTACAAAGACTTGAAGCCTTACCTAGCTGGGAATGAGGCGACCACGGTTGTGAGATCAGCTAAGAAGCAGTTTGGAGCGCAGAAACTTGCAGAAGAAATCAAAGATAACCCTTAAGGATTCTGGAACTATGTGAGATCAAAGACCAAGTGAATAGTGGAATCATGCGATCTTATTATGATATGGTAAGAGAACTACGAGTGTATATGAAAAAGCTGAAGTGCTTCAATAATTTCTTTGCAAGTAAGTCTTTACCAAGAAGACTAACAGATTATTCCCTGAACCAAATTGAAATATGATGGCGAACCACTAGAGACAATTGTTATTACAACTTAAGACTTTGTTGAAAAAGCTGAAGAATTTGAAACCATCTAAGTCACCTGGGCCAGATGGGATCCATCCGAGGATCTTGAAAGAAGCTGCAGAGGTCCTTAGCTGAACCACTTACAATTATCTTTAATATAATTGCCGAAGGAAGTCCCCAGATGGATGGAAAGTAGCAAATGTCACAGCAATCTCAAGAGGAAACCACAGTACCTGAAACTACAGACCAGTGAGCTTGACGTCAGTAACATTCAAATACTGGAATCCAATTACTTAGATGATCACGTCATGAGCTTCAGGATGAGAAAGAAGTATCCCGTGGAACACCCACCCGGGTTTCGCTCAGGAAGATCATGTGTGACTCAACTCACTGATGTCCTGGCATACATGGAACTAACATCTTGACGACGAAGGAGGCGTGGATGTTGCGTACCTAGATTTCAGCAGTCTCTTCGATTCAGTGCCCTCAAAGCGTCTGATTAAGAAGTTAAAGCACATGGCATCAAGGGAAACCTGCTCTGTTGGATCGAAAGCTTTCTGATGGACAGCAAACAACGGGTAGTGAATGGACGAAGTCTCCATGGGCTGATGTACTACGTGGTATCCCCAGGTCCCAGTGGTACTAGGCCTCATCCTCTTTGTCATGATCTATATTTATGTCTGCCAGACTTTCTGAAGGCATGTTGAGAGTTTTGCAGTAGGCACAAGGTAATATAACCACATAAGGCGGCCACAGGATAGTTATCTCTCCACAAGATCTGATAGCTTAGCATTGGGCAGAGAAATGGCAGCTCAAATTCAGTGGGTTAAATGTTGCATCATGCACTACGGTAGACAGGATGAAATCAATACATACAGCATGAGAGAAGGATCAACAAAAACTGACTTAGAAGTAAGAGAATAAGAGAAAGATTTAGGAGTCATCTTTGACCCAACTTTAAAGTTTTCAAGCAAACAGTTAGGTGCAGTAGGCAACAAAGCCAACAGGATTGTGGGACTTATCAGAAGGACCTTTGCACACATTGAAAATATGTTCCAGCCATTGTACAAGTCTTTAGTGAGACCCCACCTTGAATATCAAATAGTGTGTGGAACCCATTTCTAAAGCAAGATATCAGCAAGCTGTAGAAGGTTCAAAGGAGGTGCCACCGAAGATGATTCCGAATCTTAAGATCTTCCTACAATAGGCCTTTCTATAGAGACGAATCTTGCCCTACATAGCATAATAGACGTCTTAGAGGTGACATGATCCAAGTCTTCAAGATAATGCACGGGTTCAGCGACATTCAAAAAACAAGTTGTTCACCATGAAGGATGTGAAGAATAGATCTGCTAGGTCTAGCCATAGAATACAAAACAACATGCCACTCCTTGATATAAGGAGAACAGTTTCCCCACACCGGGTCGTGGACCACGGGGAATTGCTCCCCCCTTCCAGCAGTTTGAAAGCACAATCAGTCAACATCTCAATTGTGAAGTGGATGCATTCTTCTCCAAAAAGTACAAAAATATGACTATTAATTTAATGCAGATAGCTGAGCATACTATATCTGCACAAATACCATTCTTCTTAAGTTTCCATTCAGGTGGATTGTACATGAGTTAGGGTGGGCATTATAGGACTGAAATGTCCTAATTTTCGAGCCCGAGAAGACATGAATACAGGTGATACAGGTGAATAAGAGATGATTTTTAATGTCACTGGGACCGAGACTGCATTAAATGCAGTACAGTTTCACAAATTACCGTTTGGAAATCCCATGCCCAAATCGAGCAGATTCGTGTCCTACCCCTCCCTGTCAGAACACATGTAATAGTCCTCACATCTTGATCGACTACCTGTGACCACAGAGATACAGAATGCTTGGTGCCTTGCCGTATTGTAGTTATAACGGTAACGAGAATGATAGTTTGTGTCACGTGTCAGGTAAGGGTCACGTGGTCAGGTATCAGATATCATGTGCTCTCGGGGGCTCCGTAGATATAAATCCGACTATGTTAAATCAGGATCTGTACCTAATGGCCCCTCTGCCCAAAGTGCTATTATTTCTTTCCAAAAGACAAACCGTATATTATGTCTAAACAGTACAAATTTTACCTTTTCCCTACAGATTCAAAACCGACTTACGATGACGATCATCGGTTGTTTTTTTCCGTAGGGATACGTAGTCATTTTTAAAAATACCTGAATGGGGTCCACCCGAAGCAAATTAATAAACCAATCAATGCAATGACGTCATCAAATCTTTATTTTTTTTTTCCAATTTGCTGTTATTCCCATAATAAATTCCTTTGTAATCATTCAACCTCTGTCTATTGATTCTTTAATAATTATATTCAATTGTCTCCCGCATGATGTTAAAAGATGGGTCCATAATTCTAAAACTGAAAACCTAGTCAGCCGGCTAAATACCCTTAAAACCGTGAGACTGAATGAGCAGACGGATCCTCGTTTTAGTTTTAGCAGGGTTACAGCCACTTGCGCGCGCTGCGGGGTTCTGCGTCTAGCGAGAAAATTGAACATTTTTGTCGGTAATTCGGTGCTCGCAAAACACAAAAATTAACACTCAATCCTACGTGCCGCATCCCTTTTTCCCACAATCCTTTCGGTATTTATTCCAGTCCTTGAGATTTTTTTACAACCTGTTTTCAATTTAGTCCAATTTTTTAGCTCAGCATACTTAGTATGCAGAGCTATTGATATGGCAATGTTGTTGAATCATTTATCTATCTATCTATCTACTACTATCTATCTATCATCTATCTATCTATCTATCTATCTATCTCTCTATCTATCTATCTATCTATCTATCTATCTATCTAGTCTATCTCTATCTCTCTCTCTCTCTCCTCTCTCTTTCTGTTACACTTGCCTCTGCGTCTGTGTCCAAACGTGGGCCGATTCAGCGAAAATCGGTCATAGTAATCACTGACCCAAGGCCCATGTGTGGGTGTTCATCCGATTGGGTCAAAGGGTACGTGGGCCATTAAAGGCCCATTCTTTGAAAATCTAGAAATTCCTTCTTGTGCCACAACTCAATTGCTGTAATCACTAGATTTGGTATAAGAACCGCTCGACCCAAGTCCATATGGGTTTCACAGATTTGGGTCAAATGCCACGAGCCAATTAAAGGTGGCATTCTTTGAAAATCTATAAATTCCTTCTTGTGCCACAAATCAATTGTTATAACACTAGACTTGGTCAGAAGAACCGCTGACCAGGTCCATATGGGGTGTTTCACTATTGGTCACCGTGTCCACGTGGGCCGATTAAAAGGGCAATTCTGTGAAAATCATAATTCCTTCTTGTGCCACAAATAAATTGCTAGCACTATGATTGGTAAGCGAAAATCGGTCAGAATAATCAATGACCCAAGCCGCATGTGGGGGGTGTCACAGATTTGGGTCAAGGTCACACAGGGGGCCGATAAACGGGGCATTCTTTAAAATCTTATAAATTCCTTCTTGTGCCACAAATCAATTGCTATAATCCCACTAGATTTGGTCATAAGAACCGCTAGACCCAAGGTCCATATGGGGTGTTCACAGATTTGGGTCCAAAGGTGTCCCTTGGGACAAGTAAAGGGGCATCTTTAAATCTAATAAATTCCTTCTTTGCCACAAATCATTGCTAATAACTCCACTCACATTGGTCAGAAGAACCGCTGAACCAAGGCCCATATGAGTTTCACAGACTAGGGTCAAAGGTCACTGGGCCGAGTAACGGGCATTCCTTGAAAATCAAATTTCTTCTTGTGCCACAAATCATTGCTATAATCACTAGACTTGTTCAGAAGAACTGCTACCCAAGGTCCATGGGGTGTTCGCAGATTGGGTCAAAGTCATTGGGCCGATTAAAGGGGCATTGTTTGAAAATCTATAAATTCCTTCTTGTGCACAAATCAATTTTTATAATCACTAACTTGGTAGAAGAATGCTGACCAAAGAATAGGGATGTTCAAGATTGGATCAAAGATCAGAGTAGACTGATTCAAGTTGCAGTCTTTGAAAATAATAAATTCGTCTTGATGCACAAATCAATTGCTCTCTCACTAGACTTAGTAAGGAACCTGCTTTTCACACTTGCCCTAAATGCGTCATGTTGGCGCTAAACGCTTGGGCTGATTGCAGTAAAAATCGGTCAGAATATCACTGATCGAAGGCCCCATGTTGGGGTGTTCACAATTTGGGTCCAGAGGTCACGTGAGCCATTAAAGGGGCATTCTTTTGAAAATCTATAAATTCCGTTCTTGTGCCACAACTCAATTGCTATAGTCACTAAACTTAGAAGAACCGGCTGACCCAGGCCCATATAGGTGTTCATAGATTGAGGTCAAAGGTCGCATGGTCCGATTAAAAGGGCATTCTTTAAAAAATCTATAAATTCCCTCTTGTGCCTCAAAGCCTTTTCCTATATACAGAACATGCTCAAGACAACATTGATCCAACGCCATGGGGGTGCTTCATAGATTTAGTTTAAAGGTCATGTAGACTGATAAAGGGGCATTCTTTGGATTATAAATCTTGTTCCACAAATCAATTGGGTTATATATCAAAGATTTGTTTGGAAATAAATGTAAAACTGGATTTCTACTCATAATGTCGCTTACGTTATGCTCATGTGGGGACTTCGCAAGATTAATATCTGCACAATAGAAATGTTGTGCCCCAGAGTGTGTGGCCCCTCTAATAACCTGCTGAGCGACAGCCCCATTGGTGCTCTTTTTTCAATTTTAGAAACATGTTTAACGTACTTACCCGAGTAACCGCCGTACACCAATGTCAATAGATTTTTGATAATTATAAGGAACCTAGCCTAGTGCATTCTACAGTATAATTGGCCTCGACCGTATGGGTCGTGCATGCAGCCCGATAGCTGAAGGCTCGAGGGCTGCCTGCACTGACCCATCGGTCACGGGCATTATCCTGTCGAATCACGAAGGCGTGGTCCTTTATCCGTCATATACTTTGAAAACAAGTACGAACTCAATCTTTACATTACATTAATACTTAACGTAATTTTTTCAAATTTGGAGGTGTTTTTACAAATAAAGTAAAAACCCTTCTACACTCCCATGTCCCAAATTATACATCTATAAAATAGTGACAAAAGTACCTTGACTCAATTCATTGTGATAGTTGTTTGGACAAATGATATGGAAGTGCGAGAAAGATCCAGACTCTCTAAGGACGCTTAGAGTGGCTAATCTTTCTCGCCACGATCCTGGCCTACGTTTTCAAAACAAACCCATTAGTAATGAAACGCGGTCAATGAAATTGAACAAGAAAGATACACTTTTCGCACTGACCTTACCTTTTTTCAAAACAAAACCCATCAAGTGACGATTTGCATATAAATATGCATATGAATTTTCGTCTACCAATTCCAACGCCCCACTGTATAGGATGTTTGGAAAGGACCAACGCTTGGGACATGCAAGTAGTACTGAAAACGATGACTGCGGGTTTCTGCATTGGAAAAACATGTTATTGGGTGCATTTGGGTTCTTGAGTACACTAATTCTATGGCGCCACTATAGATGAGCAAACATGTGATATTAGTCCATTTCTGTGGACTATGTCATCTTTGTGCGCGAGTGTAAAAACCGTCGCTTTTTAATAGCTAATATTAGCACATTTTTTTGAATGATGCGCCCCCCAATTTTTCAAAAATATTGAGATTTTTCCCGGTGCAATTTGGTAACTGGCTACTAGGTAAAACTAGTAAACTGTGAATGGTAAGCTCAAAATGTCTAGATGTGTGTCATCAAGTCCGAAGGAATTTTTGTCTTATTATCGGGGGATCCCTTGTGACTAACAATTTAAACAGCTGCTGGAAACGGCTTCCAATGTGACTCGTTTCCATAGTGGGAAATAGCGTCATGTACGGCGTCTACGCTCACCATTAGTTGTTTATTGGTCAGGCAAGTCAGTGAGGGTGTATCTTTCTCGAGTCTCTACACCCTGGCGGGAGGCTTAGGGCTTTGACGTGCATCTTTCACCGGAATATGGTGTGATTTGGGTGGCATGTGCATTCATCATGGACCGGGAACATGAACGGTATGCTATATTCCAAGCTCTGCCGTTAAGTCCAATCTAGTATCCCCCCCAATTTCTAATTACAAAATCGTCTGTATGTTATGATAAATACGCATTTTCTTAGCATTCTCGTTAGCAGGGTTACAGGTTTTCTAGACAATTACCAACGGGTAAATGTGCCCAAAATATCACACTTTGTTGGAAAATTGGGGGCGCTCTTCAAAAAATGGCTAATATTGCTTTAAAAGACCAGCGCGTGCGGTTACTGGTGTGGTTGCGCCCCCCATTCAAATCGTCGCGCTGACGTCACTGCACGTTAGTAAGCTAATACTTTTCTAAACAGTTTCGAATTTGACACATTATAACCATAAGGAATTTTATATTTAAGATTGAGAGATTTATAGTCAAATCGTTATCGTCCTTTGAGAGTAAAAAAAGCTTGTTTCGTTAATTAAGATTGTTACGCACGCTTCGGAAAGAAGATAAGCGGTACAAAATCACATTACTTGGAATGGTTCTGCGCCATGTGAATTCATACTAATACTTATACTGAGAAACCGATATTTTTTTCAACACAATCTAAGTCATGATTGACACCATGATGATAGATACTAAGTTTCGTAGAGCGTATAGTCTATACGATGCAGACATGTTACGTGATATTGAGCAGTAGTTCGATGATCAAGTGATTGACTGGTATTTGAGTTGCTACTAGAAAGTTGTGACTTGTGGGACCGGCGGCGTGGCCATTATCTGATGACCCGGGTGTCATTTTCTGAGACCGTTCGTTTATTATCTGTGACCCGGGCATTATCTGAGGACCGAGATCACCAGATTATCTGACAGAGCCCATTGCATTCGTGTGTGAAAAATAATGCACGCTGGAAACAATAAGATCTGCATCTTATCGGTCAAGCCGTGGTTCATCAAATATGATACAGCCAGATATGGGATACAACGTATGGCTGCTTCACTGAATTCCGCAAGGTCATGTTTGTGACATTGCGTGCTAAGCAGTGGGTAGGCCAAGAGGTGTTCCATTGTCTGGGTGCGTTCCACAACCACAGGTAGTATCCTGATTGCTTCCAGATAGCCACCCCACTTTGAAGGAAACCGTTAGATCAGGCCAGTTCTGGTTATCAAACTGTTCTCTGTACTGGATTGCATCGCCATTCAGTGCATGAGGAGTCAGCTCCAGGGGGGAGATGCCCACCAGGTTCATCACCGTAGATTGTTCAATGGTTGACGGCAAGTCCCTCCCTCCACAATGCGAATCTCACAAACTCCCCAGTGACCGCCAAGAGGACCGCGACTCTGCTCAAGAAAACTCTCCCCGGACCCAAAGACGGCGGAAGCAGGCATCTGTCATAGACAACGGGTGCTTCAATCATTGGAAACATGGGCAGCGACCACGCGCCCGCACGCCACCGCGGACGTCCGGTGGAGCAACCTCCGCCAGGATGCGAAAAAGTTTGATGAGGGGGGGGATAAGCGACTGGAACCATAAATGCGGCGGAGAAAAGCAGCCTGGAACAACTGGATCCGAATAATAGAGCCTAGAAAGTAGGAAAAAAAAAAATGGGAACGGCGAAAAGGAAAGGGAAGATAAGACAAATCATCACAAAAAGTGGATAGACGAGAGAACACGAGTGAAAAGGGAGCAGACAAGGGAATGTGGTGGCGAGAATACCGCACACATTATTGTGCCTTTGATGTTTGTTCAAAGTGTTTACTGGAGCGAACATACCCAACCCCGTCCCCCCGATGGTGGGGTCCCATAAGACGAGAGTGCCGGTCAAGGTTAACCTCCTAGGTAGACCAGGTTAATCACATGCTCCAGGGAGGTCCAGACCAGGTAACTGAATTAATGAGTGGGGTTTTCTTTTGGAGTCTATCCTCATTGGAAACTTTTTGGTGATTGAAAGCCCACCTGCTAGGGTTTTCCCATTTGCAAAGTTGTATCAAACATCATCCTGGAGGAGTCTGTTGCAGCAATGAACTGTTTTTATTTTCATCTATAAAATATGCACGTCGTCTGCAAAAAGTAGAAAGATGGATGACGAGGGCGCTCTGCCCTCATCATGCGGACCTGTTTTCTGTCAGGCCTGACACAGCCCTTCCCCCGAGACTGTCCTATTTTAAACCACTATTCCCGCGACCCCCCCAGGGGCCGATTAGTACGTCCGCTATTTTGCAGCGCGGCTCCCACCCCATTGTCCTACGCACCCTATTCCCTCCCGCTAAATCCATATTCAGCCTGTGGTTGTAGTCTACTTGTGTACTTCGTCAGCCCTATTTTTCTCGTGTCTCCCCTAGAGTTACGCATCTTCCCATTGATGACTCCCGGACTAAGACCTCACCTATACACATCACCTACCGAGTGATGACCCCTCCTGACCTTTTCCTGCCGTTTTGCGATGTGGATCACTCTCTCCGTTGTTTGGCGCCTCACCGTGAATTGTCCTGTCCCCCCGCAGTTGTGACGTCACAGAGAGTGCTTGTGTTATATGAGATCGTCGTGATATAATATCTTTTGATGTCACGTTTTTGTGTCCAGCACGGTAGTCGACCCCGCACCTGGGGTACGCGTGTGTATTAAACGCTCCTGCTTGCACTAGTCGGACTTATGATGATGCTAGATTGCTGCCGTTGGTGCTCGCCTGACGGGGCATATTCCAGAATAATTATTGGACGGGGGTCGTTGTCTCAGAGCTGGGGCAAGCTGGTTTCCACCGGAAGGCATTCTAAAGACGCGGTGGTCGGAGCTAGGATCCAGGTTCTCAAAGGCCATGATTTTGTGTTATGGATAATGTGTTCTAAAAGTTTGCGCAAATGATAGAAGTGAGAGGCACTGGGCTGTAAATTTGGCCCGCGATCGAGCGATGCTTTTTTTGTCAAGGGGATTTGTGACTGTTAGCGCTTTCAACCAGTCGTGCAAGGAAGAGTTCCAGTGGAGATTGATTTTGGGAAAAGCATTTTGGAGAACGGTATGTGCTTTGTTTGGCAATTACTTGTGAAAACACGGGAACTAGTAGTAATGTTGTCTGGCCCGGCTGCCGTATTGGGATTTAAATCATTGAGTAATTTGCATCCCTCGGTGTTGATTTCAAGATTGTGAATATCAGGAACACTACTTTGTCCAAGATCCGGAAAATCTGTGGGGTCGTTCTTGAGTTCGTTCTGTGCTGTCTGCAGAGTCCAAAGTCACAGAGACTGGAAGATCCGTCTTTAACAAGGCTGATAGTTTCATCATACAGGTTGATCAGGGCCTGGAATTCTTGGGGACTTTGTAGACCTCCCACAGGTCTCTATGACGGTAGCTAATGGTTTGTGCTCTCTCAGCAATCGCAAGTTTGGTGAAAAATTCTTCTACTCTGATCTGTGAAGGAAGTTCTTTGGTCGACCAACGCCAGTTCTGGAGGCTGGTTGGGGTTGACCCTTGTTTCCTATCAAGCTCACCGCCTTGGGCGGCTAGATGGGCTGTCAACAAACTGCTTAGGTTCAAAGTAGAGGAGGACCATTGACCTCCTACCTACTGTCATTGATCCAGGATGATCGACTAGGGATAAGAGTGAATGCGTGTCTGGATTGGGTAGAAAAGTGATCCGTGGAATTCTCTGATCCTCAAAGGGTGTTGGGGGGGGATTCGGGGATACCAGGTTCATCCAACATTTCTTGGTCGAGCTGGATGTCTGAAAATTGTGGTTCTCTTGCCTTGGTCCGGCTTGGCGGTGGTTCATCCTGATGGGTTTGCAGGAGCTATGCCAGACAGAATTGGAAGATATTCTACAGGCGGCGCCAAAAGGCAAACACGAACAAGTTCTCATTGCATCATTCAGGAACGACATCAATCTTGTGTGAATGTACACTATGACTCCATACTGTGGCAAGCGCCTATTCAGGAGTGGAGTATGCCAAGGCAACAGTTGATGTATTGTAAGGTGTGTCAAAGGATGCACCCAATCCAGTTCCTGGGAAGCCTTCTGATGGAGGTTGACACGTAGGACATGCGTCTTGGCAGCGACTGCCTTGGTGGTTTGTTGATTGAAACAGTAGGCTGACCAAGAGGTGTTCCATTGTCTGTGGTGCTGTTCCACAACCACAGGTAGTATCCTGATCTGCTTCCAGATAGCCCCGCTTCTGCAAGGAAACCTTAGATCGGCCAGTTCTGGTTCTCAATCTACTGAGGCATCGCCATTCAGCCCATGAGGAGTCAGCTCCAGGTGGGAGATGCTCACCAGGTTCAATACCGATAGATGTTAATTGGTTGACGGCAAGTCCCTCCCTCCACAAGGCGACCCTCTCAACCTCCCCAGAGACCGTCCCAAGAGGCCGGACTCTGCTCAAGAAACTCTCCCCGGACCCAAGACGGCCGGAAGCAGGCATCTGTCCAGACACAGGGTGCTTCACATTGGACACCTGGCAGCCACGCGCCCGCACGCCACGACGGACGTCCGGTGGAGCAACCCCTGCCAGGATGCACAAGTTTTGCGCTGGTGTTGGACGGAGGCATCCCGCGACAAGCCGGCAGGAGGCATCCAACGCTGGACCAAGCCTCCCGGCACGGGCCGACCCCTCCCACACAGGGCAGGCACACTCTGCACATGAGCAGCACAGGGCATGTGGGCGAGCACCCCATCTTGTGCCAGTGAGTTTGTTCAAGATGTTACTGCGCGAACATACCCCACTCCCCGTCCCCCCGATGTGGGTCCCATAAGAGAGAGTGCGGTCCAAGGTAACTCCTAGGTAGACAGGGTTATCACAGTGCTCCAGGGGAGTTCCAGACCAGGTAACTTTAATTAATGAGTGGGTTTCTTTTGTGAGTCATCCTCATTGAGAAACATTTTTTGTGATTAAAGCCCACCTGCTAGGTGTTTTCCCATTTGCAAAGTTTATCAACATCATCCTGGAGGATCTTTGCATCACTGACTGTTTTTATTTCTCTCATAAACTTGCAATCTCTGCAAAAAGTCTAAACACTTGGAATGAGAGGTGAGGGAGAAAAAGGGTTAAATTGAGAAGTTGGAATGGCCCTTATCCCTTTCCTTTCTCGTCGATTAAACACAGCAAGGGGCCCCCCCAACACGTCCCTGAGGAACTCCGGACTCTATTGGAGACTCAGAAGATGATTCTCCATCAACTACAACCTTCTGATGACGTTTGGTGAGGAGGAGTGCGATCATGAGTAAAGTTGTTAAGATTCCAACCTGATGTAGTTTGGTCAGGAATCTACGATGGGGGACGGTATCAAACGCCTTGCTTGAAACCCATGATATGAGATCGGCTTGGCTACGAATATCCAGAATAATATTGAGGTCGTGGTCAGAGCTGCAAGCGGCGTTTCACATGAACGTCCTTTCTAAAGCCGCGGTGGTCAGCTAGGATTCCATGTTTCTCAAAGTGGCCCATGATGTGTTTATGGAATAATGTTTCTAAAAGTTTGCAATGATAGAAGTGAGAGACTGGGCGATAATTTGCTGCCGGATCTGAGCGAGTGCTTTTTTTGTAAATGGGGTGAATGTTAGCTTTCAACCAGTCTGCAGGAATATTCGCTGGAGATTGATTTTTTTTTGGAAAAGCTTTGGAGAAATCTGTGAACCCTTGGTTGAACACGATTTCAAACCGGGCATATGTTTGTCAGGCCGGCTGGCCTTATTGATTTTAAATCAGTGAGTAATTTTTCAATCCCAGCGGTGTTGATTTCAAGATCGTGAATATCACGATCTACTACTTTGTCCAAGATCCGGGAAATCTGTGGTTCTTTCTTGGTTTCGTTCGTGCGTGCAAGTCGCAAATCACAGTGGCAGCTCCATTCTTAACCAGCTGATAGTTTCATCCACCATGTTGATCAGCCTTGAATTCCCTCTTGGGGACTTTTAGACCTCACAGTCATCAATGATGTAGCTAATGGTTTGTGGCTTCTCCACAAATCGCAGTTTGGTGAAAGTTCTACTCTGATCTTATGGAAGGGAAGTTCTTTGTACGACCAACGCCCAGTTCTGAGTCGTTGAGTTGACCCTTGCTTTCCTATCAAGGTCACAGCCTTTGGGCTTGCTGATGGGCTGTCACACACTGCTTAGTTCAAAGTGAGGATGACCATTGCTCATACCATCTTCATTGATCCAGATGATCGATGGGATACTGTGACTGCAGTGTCAATGGAAAATTGGGAGCAAAGTGATTCCTTGGAATTCTCTGATCCTCAAAGGGGTTTGGTGGGGGGGATAGGCTACCAGGTTCATCCACATTTCTTGGCGAGCCCGATCGTCTGAGGTTTCTCCTAAGGTTTGCATGAGCTATGCCAGACATAATTGGGAGATATTCTACAGGCGTCGCAAAAGGCACCACTAACAAGTCTCATTGCAAAGTCATTCAGAACTACATCAATCGTGTGTGAATGTACACTATGACTCCCACTACTGTTGCAGCGTATTCAGCAGTGGAGTATGCCTAGGCAACCGTTGATGTAGTAGTGTCAAAAGTGCACCCAATCCAGCCCTGAGACCTTCTGAGGAGGTTGAAACGAGACTGCGTCTTGGCAGCGACTGACTTGGTGTGTTGATGGAAAGTAAGGCTGCGGTCCATTGTCACGCTTAGCATGGGGTGAGACCCTCAATGTTCAGCTGCAGGATACAGACTTGGTGTTTGCCATTAAGGAAAAGCCTTGTGAGTAGATCAGCCGCCAGAAATTGGGGGGGAAGGGGGTCTTCAAGATGGTCACTGTGGTGTTTTAAAAAACGAGGTTTGGACTTACGTTGTTGAATTAGTTAGCCACAACAAGTGATGTGACATTAACAGGGCAGCCGCGAGAGGCTTTCTTGAGTAAGACGAACGAATTGACGTTCAAGGGCCTCTCTGCTTTTTTCCTTCCCTTGGCTCCACTATATACTACCACGACATTCACTGTATGACCTCCATACACTTCTGTCTTTTTACGATTTAACCAATCTTCCAGAAGGGCTTAGGATTATCCGATTTTAAAAATGGCTTCCAACGACATCTCTAATGTAGCCTTCCTAGCTTTCCCGATTTTCCGGTCAATCTGTCTACGAGCTTTCCTGAATTTGGACTCAACAATCTGCAGTGTCTCTGCTCTTTTTTGGGGCTCTTTATAAAGACGGCTTTTTCTATTCGCATCTCTTTTGATGGAGCTGTTGATCCATGGATATTGAAAGGGCTGGAGGAAGGAGGACATTTTTGTTTGGAATGTGATTTTCCATGGAATTGAGACGAGCAGTCTTAAATGACGAAAACAAGCTATCAATGGAATTGTTGATGACAATATCGTCAGCGTCATGTTCAGAGTTAAGTTTATTCATGTCGCATTGACCCAGTGAATCCTCCTTTATATTATAAAGGAAAACACTTTGCGTCTTGGTGGTCTGGTAATTTTTTGGTTCAGTACTGCAACCTCAAACGACCATTCGTGATCCCTTATTGCCACAGTTCAACAAGGACATACTCGGCAGCAGCAGGAGTTTTGGTAGACAGAGGTCGAGGATGTTGTTAAGACGGTATCGGTTTATCGCACCACTTGGTTAAGCTTATGGGTCGTTAAAAACATTTCATTAAGTACTTGCTGACAGCCGGGTAGGCCCCTCCTGGTCTGAAAGATACGGTTTCCCAATCCACATCTGGGAGATTGAGATCGCCAAGCAGCCATATATTAGCATTTGGAGGGATCTTGGATAAGGAGGCATCTAGCTCCTTTGCATAATCAACATCTGAAGAGGGCGGTCTATAATAAGCTCCGATGTAAACTGGAGACAAACCGGTGACATTGATAGAAATCCACTCAATTTCACAGTCAGTATTCAGGTGGGATTTCATTTGATACAACAAGGCAGTTTTTAATGGCAATGAAGACACCGCCGCTCCTTTTTTTTTACAGATCAGTCTGTCGCGTCGAAAAACATTGTAGTTAGGTGGGAATTTTTCACCTGTCGCAATAGAATTATTCAGAAAAGACTCTGTGCCGATAACCACATCAGTGTCTTCTGTAGCAAACAAGGTTTCAAAGTTTGGGAGCTTCGCTTTAACACTCGGACAATTGAGATTGATAATTTTCAAACTGGTAGTACGCTGACGCCGACTCGGTCTCTGAGATGATTTTTTTGTTCTCAGATTTTTTGGTTCTATTTGCTGGTTTTGGACTTGATGCATGGGTTGGAGCACCAATTGTTAATCCAGAATGCACACTATCAAAAGATGCATTTATAGAAGAAATGTCACTTTCGGATAAAATGTAACGATTAATTAAATTGTCACTATCGGAAAGGATGCTGTAACTGTTCGATACTTCAAATCCCCATAGACTTTCAAAGAAAGTTGTTGAAAAATTAGGTAAGCCACATTGTTGGCACAACCAAGAATACGAGGAGTGATTATTCAGAACTTTGTAAATCTGTTCATTCATATCAAGGCAATCAACATGGAACCAGTTATCGCAGCAATCACATGCAATGGCTTTCTGGCCCCACTTTGCTGCTTTTTGACACAGCTGGCAAGGATATTTCAAGGATCTAGTTCCTGGATTAAGCTCTATATCTCCGGCCAGGAGAGCAATAAGGCAAATTTGGATAATGTTTCTTTTGTCATGATTTTTTATCACAAGCTGGTTCAGGAACTTTGGTCTAGTCATACATGAAGAACAATGGAACGAACTCACCGGGTTTACATCGATATTCATGTTGTTGTTAGTCATTGGCGCAGTCCAATGCTTGGCAATAAATGGTTGAGTAGGGAGAAAGATATCCATTTCTGGAGCAGTGAGGATCCTCGTACAGGCAAAAATCACGATCCAAGGCAACATAAATAGGTTTGATGTCAAAGAAGTCATCCCAGGTCTCACTCTTACCATGATTACACACAAAAGTTAAAAATCGCGAGGACTCGCGATGGACTCGCTAATTCGTGACACCGGTGTAGAAGTGATTATAGTCCGGCGTACTCATAGTCCGGCTACAACGGTAAGGAATAGGGCACTCATTCAGTTGACTCTTCACGCAACATTAGTTTCACGCTTTATTCCGTTATCTCTATGGAGCCCGGATTATGGCTCCCGCCGGACTATAGCTGCTTTCACACCGGTCCCTTCGGACGCATGCATCTAAATCCGCCCCTGTGTATTAAAGCAATATTAGCACATTTTTTTGAAGAGCGCCCCCAATTTTTCAAAAATTTTGAGATTTTTACACGGTTGCATTGGTAACTGGCTAGTAAACTATACCTGTGAATGGATAAGCTCGAAAATGTCTATGTGTCACAAACGAAGGGATTTTGTAATTAGAATAATTATTATCGGGATACCGATAATAATTCAACGGCTGCTTGAAACGGCCTTCCAATGTGAAATAACCGGGAAATAGCGCCATGTACGTGTCTACGCTCATCCATTATTTGTTTTATTGGTTCAGGAAAGTCAAGTTAGAGGTTGTTTTCTCGAGGTGGCACTATTTCATCATGGACGGATGCATTTCCAGTTCTGCCGTTAAGTCCAATCTGGGATCCCAATTCTAATTACAAAATCGCTTATTTTCCCCGCCGAACGAGTTCGGAACGGGGACTATGAAATGAGCAGCGT